>LQRL01127624.1:0-15241 GCA_001703475.1 Hydroides elegans
CACATGGTGAGGCTGCGGTGAGACCACCGTATGACACTCACAGTTATTTGGCGTTAGATCAATATGACTTAACAGTGATATAGTATGACGATATCACAGGTCCCCAACCAAATGACCTCATCTATTTCTCAAATAAGACTAACATTAGGATGCGATGATATCACATCATGTGAAAACTTCAGACTTTCCGTGTGAGTCTCACCGTGAGCCGTACGTTAGCTAACGTGCACACTGGGAAAACATACTATCCTCACAATGTCTTTTACTTTCTTTTTATGTTTTGCAACATCATCATGATATCCCGTTTTTCCTATTTTCCATGACAATGGTTTTACGGTGTGTGGTTACCTCTTATTTCCATTCAGGTATAATCATTGTAGGATCCGCTATTTCATGGTATCAATTCATTCATTTATTTCTTGCAGATCTTTCTTTTTATGAACTAGCAAAGCAACATCTCAGACCGTATTTTGTCCAATACATATAATGTGTTTATTATTCTATGCTATTGCTCCCCCTCTATCACAAAGACATCACTCAACATGGATAAGTCTATTATCTGGATATTATGAAGATGGAAAAACACGTTTATGCGTGGGCATTATTATTTCAGTATTGTGGGAAGATATGCTTTAACAAATGACTCTGGTTTATTACATTCAGTTTGATTATTGTTTGAATTTTAAACCATTTATTGATATCATTTTATTATCTCGAGTTGGATATTCAGGAATAACCTCGATCCGTTCCTGAATCTGAACTTTGAGGTGTTATGTGTTTATATTATTGGTTTTCATTCCTACCAACATTTGAGAACGCCAGATTTCCGTTACTCTTTATACCCATAGATGAAGAGTTCTGTATAGTAAAGTTCTAACTCAATGAAGCATGGCTTTGCAATGAATTTGAAATTAAGCATATATTTTTTATAATCAAAGTCATGTGAAAAAAATGGAACCTTTATTCCAATCACCTTATTTCAGCATATTTTCTGTGATGAAAAATCCGGCTTGAAATCTATTTTCGATTTCAATCACTCGATGTCTATTCAACTCAAAACTAGAAAAAACAGTCCACTGAGTACCTTTATGCACTAAACCCTTCAATTGTCTTATAGCAAATGCGAGAGCGGTGCAACCAATCTTAGTTCAGGGTAACTGTGTCTGTGTGTTTTGTGTCATTTGTCAAATCACTTGCAAAGCAATTTCTGAAAGCTCCAGTTAATAAAGTTGACAGATAGCTTTCAGATGTCAAAGCACTGTAGCGTTTACTTTATGTCGACGTGATGGCATTCCTTGGCCCAAAAGTGATAGAATAAAATTGAGGATGGTGCTCAGTTTATTTCTAAATGTAGAAATGAACCAAGCAAATGAGAAAGACCCAGTTAACTTATGTACAGATTCAGTAAACTTCGAAAGTCATAGTCGATATTTCAATGTTTGAACAATTGTGTAAAGAAAAATAGTAAGTATACGAGAAATAGGAAAAATCATAAATTTTACTCAAGCATTTCTTATAAATATCTTATAAATATGAGTAAGAAAGCATATGTATATGAGAGATATCTGAGTCTAGACATAGGACCTACTACAAAATTGACTCCTTTTTAACTAATTCTGAGAAGCCTTAAATTGCCTCTTTTCAAACCAAGGATTAGTTCGTGCCAACACACAAACACCATTTAAAGGACAACACCACCTTCTGCCTCTTTCCATCTGCCGAAATGCTCAAGATCAGAAAAAAGAAGCTCAGTCTACGATTCTCAGCAAAATACGTTGTGAGAACATCGCTATTAGCACCAACGTTCAGACAGACGTTGTCATTATGTTAAAGGTGAGAATTTACTGGGCGTTAAGTTCTAATGAAGTCATATCGGCGCTAGCGTTTGTTGTCTTCACGACATTACTACGGCGTTTTCTTCGAGGCCCACATAAACATAACTTAAATATAAATCAAATTGACTATCTATAATGTTTTTCATACTCCATATACTCTTACAATATATTGTTTGAATAGCATAGCATTCAATTAAAGCAACTCCGACAGGTGCCATTCCCACACAATAAAAGACGTCACACCTTTGTTAAGTGGGACGTCATTGATTCACCATCCAGTTTTCTACAGAAGCAAACCTTACATAAAAAAACGTCAATGGGTTTTAGACGTTGGGCGTTAGCATATTGCTGAGTGGGTAACCGACTGGATCACTTTCCGGTTTTCTTATACGATGAGGGCGCATGCTTGACAAGAAAACATGTTGATGGGGGAGGAATGAGACTTCAATATCCTGCTCAGATAGTCATGATATATTGGGTCAACGTACTTATCTATTGTCAAGTCGAAATGAAATTGCACAAAAAAAAAGACAGAGAATGTATCATTTGGTATGGTATAGAAAAATGAGACATATAACTAATAAGTTACTCAATGTGAATAAATGCGATCAAGATAAAATAAGCATGAAAATGTAATAAAACTTAAACCTAGCTGAGACGTTTTTCTTGCAAACACTGTGGAAAGAGGCCAAGACTATGTCATATTTAGAAACAATAATGTGATAACATTTTTGCAGCCCATATGAAGTCAATACCCTGCGTCTTTCATGCAGTCAAAAACGAGAGCCCTTCAAATTGTCTGAAAAAGATGGGGTTTGATCCTTCGATTTCTTTCAAAATAATGTGTCAAAAATGCTGAACTTACGACCCTTCGTACATCCGGTTGATAACATTGCAGAAACTGGAAAATATTGTGTCGGTGACGCTGGACTGGACTATTCATAATATTATGAGTCTCATATTTTATATTTTCTGAAAATGGCGAAAATGGAAAACAATCTTAAAGGCGTCGTATAACATGTCTAACTTCACTCATATACATAACGCCAGCTATTTTTGTATATGTTTACAGTCGGTCCCCATTCCGTTTTTAATAGGTGGCTTGGTCCAATCTTCCATTTGGTTATGCTGTTACTTCCTTACACCTAGCACCTCCGGCCCTGATTACAGCATTCATTCGTCTTGGCATGGACGTCAGTGCCCTATTACTTCTTCATTTTGTAATGAAACACTATTGTTTAACTAAAAAGAACACATCACGAAGAGTTCCAAAAAAAGTCGTCCTTTTTCGAAAATTATCTATATGAACCATTTTAAATACTTAAAAATCATTTTCATATTTTTTATAAAAAAAGGAAATGTCTTCTTCTAATTTAATTAACAAAACATACACTAAAATATAATGTGAGTAAAGAAAGGTCGTGAAAATCTTCATTTTGAGCCGATTGTGCATGAAAGGGGGTTCTATTTCGATTATATCTAACTAGATGAGCAGCCTTAGTTCATCTCTCTACAAAATGGAGAACAACTTGTGTATCCCTTTTTGATAAGACTTTAATTGTGATGTTTTTAAAGTTTCATGTTCGAATATATATATTTTTCAAAAGTTGGTCGTCGGGTGCCCTTACTAGATCCAGGTAAGCTCGTCTCTGTTACCAGCGTTCCGGGCGTCCATGTTTGCTTATAATTCGCGCGTTGAATAATTTTTGAGGATGTAAAAAGGTCGAATTTTTAAAAGCGCATGACCTTTTAAATGAGACGAAATCTATTCCGTTTACACAAAAAAAAAAGTAAACTATAATTATGAAATATAAATTTAATGATTCATTTAAGACCTATCACTGGCGGAGAATCATAATTTGATTAGGTAAATTTAGGGCTTTGGTTTCCCTTTTTTCATGTATTTTTCTTGAGATTGGGCTATCTAAGAATTCCTAGGATGCTGCTCATCTCATTCAAAAAAAAAGTTCCTTAGCACAACTCCCAAAGCAAGTTCCTTTAAATATATAAAAAATTCTATAAAGTTTTGCCGCAAACACTGTTTATGTTTTCTCTATTTCGTTTAAACTTTGTTTATTTTATGAGGGTTGATAACAGGGAGTGTTGTTTGAAAATATTTTGCTAATCAAGATGTAGTTCATGAAACAGCTAATGCTTTGACTTTTCATTGACCTAAATATGGGGATCGCGCTCGATAAAAAAGTTTCTGATGATTTATCAGATTTCATACATAGTTTAATATAGTCCATATAGTTAGAGTCCAATGATAAAAGATTGGACGGACGATCACTTGAAGATCATGATACAAACGAAGTTAACATTTTCCTACCATTAAATGCAGAAAGCATTGACTTAAACGTTTCAAAACACAACCTTCGTATCTTTATTTCGTGGATTTTTACCAGAACATATTATCCGAGACCCCTGCAGGATATAGATTCTATGTAAAAAAAGTGTATTAAACTCATGTTTCTTACTTTTTTTCTTAAAATTGTAAGGCAATTCTACATACGGGTAGCAAATAAAACAAAAATAAACAAATACATTAAAATTCGACTGAAAAGGAGTTTCTTTGACTGTCGAAGAAAGAGCACCTCACGAGATGTTCCCCCAAAAAGGTGTTCCCCACCAAATTCCAGCTGGCTTGGAGATTTGGAGAAAATCCGTTCTAGCTTGGAGATTTTCGCAGTTTGTGGAACACCTGTTTCGATATTTTCTTAATTGTCGTTATAATAAGCGAGAATTATTGATTCAAAATTGTTAAAACTTGCTTGCAATGGTCCAATAAACTGTTATTTGCAATACATTATAGGTAAGCTAGTTATATTCAACATTTAAATTTTCTAAAAAAAGGTGTTCCCTTTCTGCTCCAAGCTGGCTAGAAAAGGAAAAACGCCTAGCTGGCTTGGAAAAAATGAACACCTTTTTGCAAAATATTAATGTTCAAAAAGCATTATTTTGTTGTTGGTTGTAATTGTTATGTTGTATTACAAACAATTATGCGCTTAAAACACTGTGTTTACGCAAACGCTTGTTTCCTTGTTGTTTCCTTCTTGTTTCATCATTGTTTCCTCGTTGTTTCCACGTTGTTTCCTCGTTGTTTCATCGAAGTGGCATGTCAAAAAGGAAACAAGGACGAAACAAGCGTTGTTTCCTCATATGTGTCTACACCTTAAGGTGATTTAACAACTTTTTGAAAAATGTGTCGTGGAATGCCCTTCTCGAAGCAATTAAAATTTTAAGACTTCATAATAATTTCAAACACTTGCGTGAGATATCGAAATCCATTGGCTCCTATTTAAACATAAAATCACCATTAATGGCGACTTTAACTTTACATTTTGAAAATCGAATGACCATTTACAGGTAGGTTTAACCTTGCACCTATTTTATTATTAATGAACTTATTCCACGATTTGTGTTATTTCAGCTACCGGTACTTGTGTGCATTGAGCAATGTCTTTTTAATAAAAAAAACATTATCTTTAAACAAAATGACATATTTGAAAATATATCGCAAGGCAAAAATGGAATCCAATAATTTACTCAAAACTTGAGCGTTGCGAAATTGAAATAAACTGCGTTTAATCACGGGTCAATTATTATATTTTGATTATATTATTTTCATCATTTGATAGCACCGTATATACTACATATCAAAATGTTCTTTAAATAAATAATGTCTAAATTTTGAAGAAAAAGAAAAAAAAAAAACAGAGTAATAAATATAGGCATACCAGGAGCTTTCTTCGCTGCTATATTTAATCCATTTAGTGAAAATAAGATCACAACAAGGCTTAATTCAACGCAATCCATGTTTAAAAATCCAGGTCAGATAATATTTTGATATGTTAAATGTTAAATGTGTTTATTGTTTAGATAACCTGCACTTTTTTTATTCTATTCTTTATCAATTTCCAATATCAACTTATCCGTTATCCAAAAATATTTCTCATCACTGAGTTTTCTAAAACATTGTGATTTTTCATATTTTCTTATTTTTCCTTAATATATTTATTTTATTTTCATTGTAATTTATCCTTTTTACCAGAAAATACACATAATTAACCGAGCAATCTCTCAGAATAGGGCCACATTAGTTTGAATACTCGGATCCAACTGTTAATTAATGCATTTACTGCAGCCACAACTTCCCAACTTAAGTCACATTCCCTTGGAAGCGTAGCTCAACTTAGCTGAGGCAGTTTAAGGCAATAATGAGTAGGCATAATTTAAGAATATGGGCATTCGTTTTTACTCTTCTGACTCAATATCATGGTTATGAATTCATATGTATGTTGATGCATTTAACAATAAATATATAATTTTATCATAATAAATATATATGTACGTTACTTAAAGAAATATAAATGAAGCATTATTTTTTCTCATTCGAGTCGATAATCAAGAATTGATAAAAGCTTAGATCAATAGTGTGCGCTGTCACATGCTTTTGTCTAAAAATACAAATGTATAGTTGTGATACAGAGTCAAGAGTAAAACAAAGTGATTGACTGTTATTAAAACAAATGTATAAGAATAGATATTTGTTCTAAATAGATTTACATCAATAGTTCTGCCCAACCCAACAGCTTTTAAGAGAGAAGGGCACCCCACGACATATTTTTCAAAATGTTGTAAAATCAACTTAAAACAACATTACATTTACGGAAACCATCAAAATAATGGTTTTTGAACATTTGGATTTTGCAAAAAGGTGTTCCTTTTTTCCAAGCCAGCTGAGCCTTTTCTCCTTTTCTAGCCAGCTTGGAACAGATATTGGAACACCTTTTGCAAAGATCAAAATGTTGAATATAACCAAATTACGTATCATGTCTTGCAAATAACTGTTTATTAGACAATTGGGATCAAGTTTTATCAATTTCATACTAATAATTCTCACTGATTATTGTAGAAATTAAGAAATTATCAAAAAGGTGTTCCTCAAAGTGCTCAAATCTCCAAGCTAGAATGAATTTTCTCAAAATTTCCAAGCCAGCTGGAAATTGGTGGGGAACAGCTTTTTTGGGGAACAGCTCGTGGGGTGCTCTTCAAGAGACATGGGCATTTGCCCTCGGGCATTCACTCTGTAGCAATGTAAACTTATTTCAACAGCTGAAATTATTTATCTTAAATGTCTTTATGCGTCTGTAACTAAAATAACAACTTTTTGTCAGATTTATTGATAACCCAACAACTATTTTGACTTTTTAGTGCTATATAATTACAGACACATTCATGTATCGATATTAACATTTGTTTTAAGGGTAGACTTGATTGGAACATTGAATGAAATTAATACTATATAGGAAACATTGAATATGTTTAACTATTTAAATGCTTGCACAAGATAAAGGCTATTATCATAAGTAACATTTGGCACACTTCTACTCATATCATTATTTAGCATCCAAAGTTAAAAGTATATGGCATTGAATATTATACCATATTATCTATTATTATACTTATGTTATTGAACGATATTATATGTTGATATTATCTGAAACACCATCTTTTTCAATGGTTCAGCAAAGTCAAAGCTCGGCGGCCAGTTTTGCCGAGAGCTCTCATCAGGGGTAATGAAGTGATTCGCACACATACTCATCCTCTTTCAAATATTCAAATGCAGAGCCGCTTTTGTTTCATCACCTGTTGCTATCTCACACTAGTGTAGAACTCGGCCATGCAATTACACTAATAGCCATTTTTTGTATCATTCTTAATGAATAATTCGTGTATAAATTGATTTGACCTGATGTTATTTATAGACACAACCTGGCCTACTCCAGATAGCTAGAATCAAATTGAAGCATTAAGCCAGGCAATGCGTATAACAAAAGATTCCAAGTACTACTTGAGTAAAGTCATTTTTAAAATATGTAGATTATGATATTTGACAAGCGGTAAATCGACAATGAGCAATGGCATAATGATAATGATTAAACCATTACAACTGAATCGCACCCACTCGGCAGCGGTTAGTTTATTTCATGTAGCATTTAGACGCAACACAAATATCATTTGACACTGCAACATTGACTGAGTGTTATAATCCCACTCGGCAAGGGTCGTTCATAGTACGTCGTATTCGGACATGACGTCGAGAGGACGACCTACTTTGGGCCCGTATGAAAGTTTCCGGACGTTTTTTGACGTCCCGGCGTCCGTAGAACGTAATTTGTACAACAGAAACGGACGAGACGTCTATGCAACGTCTTTTCTACGTCCGCGACGAATAAGGACGTCCGGAAAACTTTCATATGGGCCCAATTCAGAGCGTCCGCTTAACGTCTGCGGACGTCTTGCCGAGTGGGATATAATCCCTTTTGGTCTCAAATGGGTGAAATTATGTTGCTGTGTCACAACGGAAATGACGTCTGAGCTATTTTGATAAAGGAGGAGCACCTCACGAGCTGTTCCTCCAAAAAGGTGTTCCCCACCAATTTCCAGCTGGCTTGGAAATTTTGAGAAAATTGATTCTAGCTTGGAAATTCGAGCAGTTTGAAGAACACCTTTTTTGATACTTTCTTAATTTTCACAATATTAAGGGAAAATAATTATTTTGAAATTGATTAAACTTGCTTGCAATTGTCTAATAAACTGTAATTTGCAAAATATATTACATAATGTGGTTATATTAAACATTTCAATTTTCGCAAAAGGTGATCCTTTTCTGGTCCACGCTGGCTAGAAAAGGAGAAACAGCCCAGCTGGCTTGGAAAAAAGGCACACCTTTTTGCAAAAAAAAAAAAACATTATTTTGTTGTTCTTCGTAATGGTAAAGTTGATTTAAGTTGATTTAACCACTTTTTGAAAAATATGTCGTGGGGTGCCCTTCATTAAGGACAGGAACACATAGTATTTTAGATATCGCACAATGTCTTGTCAATGGAGATTGTATTCAAAGATTCTTCAAAGATAAGTAATATGTAATCCTGTACCCAGCGCCTCTCAACTCTCGTATATGGGCCCTGGCACTTAATGCACACTTTGAATCATATCGAGACTACATTATATGATTTAGCTAACCAATGAAATAACAGATTTGAAATACTACTTATTTTGTCCATTGGAATATTCTGTTATATGGGTTTTGATTGGCTTGACCTATACGGTCAAACATGTTGTATTCACATCGTTTAGTGACAGGGCCTTCTTCTAGGAGTTTGGCCGTGTGTGACAGGATGGCAATATGTAAACGTGTAGATACATGTTTTTGAACAGTCTTGCAGAAACACGCTTGAAATCGATGTGTTATTCACAATGTTCTTGTACATTACAATATTTATTCACAGAAATCAAAATATAAATTGTGTTAACATATAAAATTATGCCCGGTGTAACAATTTTGAGCTTCCGCTTATTACTACACCCTATCCCCGGTAATCTGCAATTGATTTGAAGCTACCCCCTCTCGGTAATCTGACGTCGATCCAAGCCACCTCCCGGTAATCTAAAAAATGAAGCTACTCCCTGGTTTGAAGCCCCTCCCCCTTATTTTTATAATCCTATATATTTCCTGTTTTATAATGCATAAAAAATATCAATCCATCTTTCGATGGCTTATTGTTCATACAACTCGCACCATCCACTTGTTACAGACATAGGGACTAATGAATTTATAAGTATATCTTGATAAAATATAAAGTCACTAGTCCCTATGTCTGTAACAAGTGAATGATGCGAGTTGTATGAACAATAAGCAAATTCTAGGGTAGTAAAGGTATAACTTCGACTCTAATCTGAGCAATTACAGCGGCTGGTACTAGTACAGAATGCTATTCGGCAAACATTTGACCAAAAGTTCTCTAAAAAGCTTTAGAACGATTACGTTGGATGTCAGTGTGACAACTCAGAAACTACCAGCATGACTATCCCCCGTAATCATATGAACACTTTCAATTATCCTTTTTGCTGTTCTACATCTATAACGACGAATAGTTCCTTAATCACCTTTTCGCTCACTATGGTGTTAATAAAACCACTATATCGAACCAGCCAAGAAGCACGTTGAGAGTCATTAAATCGCAGAGAGTCGCAAATCATACGTGAATATTGTACAGAAGAAGACGACATAAAATAAGGATAAGTCTTGCACAGAAAATCTATACACACAATGCATGTCACACAAGGTATTGTTTGACATGATGTTTTTGAAACAAGGCATGTCATACCAAGGTATGTTTCTTGTGTTGAATTGACGAACATTCCAAGCATGGTTTATTTGTGCATGTCGCATGTCTGATGCGTTTTATATAGTGATGAACAGTGGTGATAAAACATATAACATACTGACTTTACTGTCTGTAATGTGATAAATCGACGTAACAGCCATTTTATGGTCTAGAAAAAAACTATTCTATTTGCGTTCTCAACATATTGTACAGATACGATCACATGTTTCTTGATGTAAAAAATAATCACGGGATACATGCAGGTCAATGTCGTTTGTTGTTAGAACGATGTAAACCCTCGATCTAAATTTTCATAGGATATAAACAGACATGCTTAGGTATGAGTTCAAATAGAAAGAACGAAGTCAACAATAACGAAACGATTGAAATCTAGAATCTTTAAGTGTATTATTTTGGACATGACAAGCTAATATTCAATGTTGATAATGATTTCTTCCATAAACAGGTCAACATTGATGTACATTGTTCTCTAAGTTGCAATCAAACGAGTCGAAATCAATGCCACATATATGGTAACTAACACTTTATCGCCGATATGAAAACATATCTGGGCTACGCGAGAAAGTGTTAGTTATCCTATATACATGAAACACACAAGCATAATCCGTGATCATTTTATCTATGCACCACGGGCATCCCCTTCTTTTGCTTAAGAGATTTGTGTCACACAAGACCAAAGTTATCAGATGCAATGTAGCCTTATAAGGAGGGTCGATCACGTATTAGATTAAATAAAACTATAATAAAAAGGGAGAAGCCTCAAATCATAAGTGATGGGGACTAGCTTTACTTCTATTTCATATTATCGGGGAGGTAGTAGCTTGAAATCGATTACAAATTACCGTGGATGCCTTAAACATGGGAGGGGGGGGCAGCATAAATTCTTTACACCGGTTTCGAAGCTTGAGATTCAATTCAAAGTGCGCTTCTACTCCTGCGAGACCTAGAACGGGAGCGAAAGATGTCTTGTGCTATTATGTTTTATGATATAAATAGAAATTACCAATGATGTTTCTGAAGTGATAAGCAACTAACACATGGAACGTACTGAATCATTTGCTATCAAATCATTGAAGAAGGCCATTATACACATCAATAAAGCTTATTTCATGATTTTGTTCATCTTCCAATTTAATAAAAGTCGTACTTTCAACTGTTGGTACCCAAATGTTGACATATATCTCATACAGACCCGTCTAGACCTTTAAAATGCATAACATATGCTATATTTTGCCAATATTAAAAATATATCGCATATTGCCACTAGTTCAGATATGTGACATATTTTTAGTGATAACTTAACAAACATATTGACATTTTAGGACTCTTGATGAGGTGATACTCAAGAGTGACATAACACAGTTGTCCATCAACTTACATTCAAATATACAATCAAAACTATCAAGCATCAAACTATCTAACATTTTTTTTAAAAATCTAACTGCTTGAACTTACGGATTGTGCTAAAATATGTTTGTGTAAGCCCTAGCTTATTTATGAACCGTTTGAACGAAAACCAAAACACACTTTTAAAAAGTTAAGGGGCTGAAAAAAGGTCTCCCATATAGCGTGAGTTATGAACTTAATTAGCCGTTTTCAGCCCCGAAATCGGATCCTATTCTCAGCATGGGGCATATTTAGAGATGGAGTAGATTCTTGCAATTTGTAGTGTGATTGCAACCCGATTATGTACATACAATTAAGTTATTATCTGATTATCATTATGAAATAATATTAAATTTATTTACCATCTTTAAAAAACTATTACGATTCTGCAGTAAGAAACATATTCCACTTTTCGGGAGTCATTTTCTAATAAATTTGTTGATTATCCTGCCACATCCTTGAGATCGTCGATTTTTGCATAAAGGAATCCAGAATATCTTCTAGCTATATATTATTCAAAAGAATAACCAGATTTGTACCTTTTAAGATCAACAAAACGAAACAAACATAAGCATAGTTGAAAAAAAAAAATTTTTATGTAAGTTGCACATGGTCCTTAATGTTGTTACTGAAAACCGATATTTACCGTAAGTACTAATATAGCGGGTTGCAGTTATCTAATCAATTTCCGGGATAGTTGCTAGCATAAACATTTTGTATGTTTCACTAAATATTACCGTAAATATGTAATATGAATAATTCTAGGTATTCTAGTGTTAAGCAATAATTTATTGTTGTGATTATGGGATATCTAAATCGACAATAATGATGGAAGTTGATACTTTATCGCGACCGACAAGCATGTCCCTTGGGCCAACTATCCCGTGGTCAAAACCTCAAGAATGGAGAGGTTATGGAGGCGGAAAACCCTCTATGAAAAGTATAGAGTTCGACCAGCAGTTGGATAAAATTGCTATTTGGCTGGAGCAATGGGATCATGATCAGGTAAAATTGCAAGTCCTTCGTACTACAGGGGTGATCGTGTTTCTTTATTGTCAGCCAAGTCAGCCAAAAACGCGTTTCTTTATTGTCAGCCAGTTGAGCCAAGTCAGCCAGGATGTCAGCCAGATGGAAGCTGGCTTATCTGGCTTAATTTTGTCACGTGACGCTATGTTTTGATTTTACGTGTTTATTTTTGGTCAAACTTATGTTTTGAATTTTAAATATGACTTTTTGATTGTAATGTATATCCAAATAAACAGTTCAACCATTTTTTTTATAATTGCTTGCGTCGGATTTTGTTCAAACTGCTTCGAATTATATTCGGCCCGACCTTGACCTAAAAATTTAGCCACTTCAGCCACGATCTTTTTTTCCTGGCTGACATTTTGGCTTATTTGGCTGAATTGGTTTGACTGGCTTACAAATTTACTATAAAGAAACACAACCAATATGAACTGGTCACAATATGAGTGCTACGCAAGGGAGGCAAATGTATATTGCGAGAATTCTTGCAACTGCTACATGTAAAAAATATATATAACTAGGACGTTTTTACTAAGCCACTAGATAATGGGATAGTCAACAGATATCTTGATTTTTGTCATATATAATTAGTTTATCTTATGGGTTTGTCATCTGCTTCACCAAATTTATATCGAATTCATGTAAATGATCTTTTGATATCAGATTTATTGATGATAATACGTTGTCAACGAAGTTGCACTCTCTTACTTCTAGGCAAACACTGTTACTTTCGAGGATATATAAATCATATAAATGAAACTGTTATTATGAAGCTTTATAAATCATTGCATAGAAAACATGTCGTACATTTATATTTCAGAGATGTGTTATAGTCGAAAAGTTATTGGATTCAAGTAACTTCAAGCAGTATCAATTCATTTGGACTGTCATTCAACCGGCAATGCATCGCGATTTCATGTATACAGCAAAGAAGGAATTTCCTGAGATCAACTTTCTTCCAATCAGTACACATGTGTCTCGAAAACTAAGAGTAAGTTAAATACATATACATTTTATTGCCTAGTACTCAAATTGTCAACATCTGAATTCTATCGCTATAGTCCTTACAATTAAAATATAGAAGATAGAAGAAATTCAAAGTCAAATATGTGTATAAATTTAATATAAAATGTATGAGATAGTGTGGATCTTATATTACATAGAATAAATATTGACATTGCATTGAATTGCAGGACAAGCAGATGTATATGCGTCAAGATAACTATTATCGAGTGTCGTCAGCTCACCTTCAGAACTACGATCAGGTTTGTGTTTGACTGAATATTGCTTCTTAGATATTCAAATTTATCTATGATAACATTTTTTTCTATCAAAGAGATAAATTGAATTTTTATTCATATGAATATAATTATTCAATTTATTTACTCAAACATCATCCTTCTGTGTAAATGTCTCTGTGTTTCTATACACCTTATGGTTTTCTTTCAATACTCTTATACTGTCACAATGAAACCGACGAGCGGCTCTCAGTCCCTTCGTTTGTTTCATTATTCAAAGTTATTGACAATCAGAAATCGATAACTTTGTTCTACTTTTTTCACTTCCTTCTATTTCAGGTTAAAGCTATCAACCGCTCTACTCCAGTCATCGATATTGAAGAGCAAGAAGAAAAACTCTCCCCAACTAGAGACCAACAACGATCCCCCATTGCTTCACCAAGCAAAACGCCCAAGCTGCCATCCATTCCACACACGTCCCAGTCAAATGCAAAGCCCTCAAACCAACTTCCCGCCGCTTCCCTCCATGCATTGCGACACAGCTATAAATTTCGCCCGGGCATCTCTCAAAAGAGCCAGCGCCAGATGAAGTAGGATATGTGCAACATTTCGGAATGTTTCTATAAGCATGAAAATATGCCTTTGTATATAGGCTACCTTTAGAATGTTTCATTCTCATTTATATGTTTTATACTAGGGTGAAAACGTTAAAAGTTCATCAAATTTTAGATACATCTGTATTCGTATGATGCATGTCAAGCTTAAATTTCATTTCATGTATATTGTACAATTTAATTCATTTTTTATGTGTAAAGAGTTTACTTAAAGTCATTCATGTTTATTGAACAAACACACGTTGGACTCAATATGCATATGAATGGCTACTTGATTATCTTGTTTTTTTTTTCAAGCACGCGCATCAGAAACAAATTATTCAATTCTGTACATAAAGTTACATATATTTCCAACATTGATTGCATGGCTTTGCACGTTTTCTCTTTATCGCATGCTTTCATGCTTTGGCAGAGATAAGGTATACGGCAGTCTGTCCGAGATGACACAAGGTTCCATCTCAAATATTTCAAAATCGAGCGGTCCCAGTTCGGTGCTTTTCGACGGTCTGCATGGATCCACAAATTCACTTCTTCAGAACGCTCCACCCTCTGTCAGGTAATTATATAATGAATTGATGAATGACACAGAATGCATTTACATGTACTTGTATAATAATCACGAGAATTCGTTATATTACGATTTTATTTTGTCTTCCAAAAAATAACTTGGTAAGTCAAGAGTGAGAGTTTTGATTTTGTTAGACAAATCAAAATAATGAATATTATTGAATGATAATCAATCATTTCGAAATTTGTATTGTATTTGAGTATGAGTGTGAAGTGAATAACAATTAAAATTCTTTTTTGGTTTAATATTAGTTTGAAAAAAAAAAAATGATTTTATAAATAACTAGAGGGCACCCATAGGGTGCATATCTACGATCTCCTTGAGGTGTCGATTCACATATAAAAATTGAAAAATAGGCTTAAATTATACGGGCATATAA
>LQRL01127640.1:0-16170 GCA_001703475.1 Hydroides elegans
CATTAGGTGATTTCCTAGGTGATCTTACCAATGAGGTTCCACATGGTGAAATTACCCAATTCGTAACGGCAGGCCCAAAAAACTATGCATACACAGTCGCGACAGAAGATGGAAAACAAACTGTTTGTAAGGTGAAGGGGATAACACTCTGCTTCAAAACAGCCCTTGTTATCAACTTTGATACCATTAAAAGCATGGTAGTAGATAAATCACTGGACACCATCCAAACACCCAAAGAACTGAGAATTGTTCGTGATCGCCAAAACTGTATGCTGATGACACAGCGTCAATCAAAAGAGTACAAAATGGTTTTTGACAAAAGAGTTATCACACACAATTTCATGACGTTGCCATATGGATATTAGAAAACGCATAATTTCGCTGAACAGTTATTTTGATTTGAAAGTTGTTTGAATATAAATAAGAATGGTGTATTATATAGCCCTTATATTGTAGTATTTAGTCAATGACTAGGTATTGCTATTGATCTTTCAATAAATGTATATATTTCCAGTTAAAAAACAAATACAATGATACATTTCAAATGGATTGTAACAAATATGTATTTGGTTTATGAATCCGGTTCGATAAATCAGAAATCGTATTTGTGCTTTGAAATATTATATATTTGATAGATTCGTAACACATGTTCATATATGATGAATTTAACTTTTTCTTTAAATCGTTTGTGAAATGTTGTATTGTGGTAATAAAATATAATATAAAAAGCCAAGATATTGATCTATAGAATGTGAATATGTTTAAGGGTTTCTGCTAAGCTATATGGATTCAGCGTTGCTAGTGTAATATACATATTTAAAAATGTAAGCGATACTTTTATTCGAAACTGCACGTATATTACTCAGAATTAACTGAATAATTCACGACTCATATCTGAATTTGTGTATACTTATAGATATATATATTAATTGTTAAAAATGTCAAGTTTGTTGTAACTTTGAAAATGTTTCAAATGTTCTGTTGTGTTGAATATTAGATGATGTGAATAAAATATTAGAAAAAAAAACAAATGCGTTTCCTTTATGTCTTCTCCATTGTATGAAAAACCTGTTTCAATACGACTCCTATTTTATACCCCCCCCCCTTCCTCTCCAAACATGCTCATAAAGAGAACATCAATTGTAGTATCACAATAATACATCAAATGATATTTGATATATTTACAAACATATTATTTTCAATATTACCATTACATTTAAAAGACAATGATGATGATGTTTATTTGCCCACTCTCCCTTTACAATAACCAAAACATGTATATTCCACATATTTTTGTTTATTTTTTACTTATTTATTTATGTTTTTTTACATAACGCTTATCACCAAATAATACCCCAACATTATGCTTCACTTGCATTTATTGTGGTCACTTACCCATTGTCGTAGCGTATACGGGGGTGTATCACACAGGTAGCCATTTGGTTATTGTTCAATTAGACACCTTTTCATACCCCTATGCACTTCACGTATGCATGCGCACACACAAAGCATCAACCGGGATATCACAGTGGTTTAATGCATCGGTTTTTGCAATAAGATACAATAATACACACTTTAAATTATATTCAATATATCTAAGAAATAGTTTTATTTGCGACATCGCTTTTGCATTTGTTTGTTTTAATAAATCAATTAATTAATTTTTAATTTTTTTTTGTCAATAATATTTTCAAACATTTCATAATAATCATATATACATCATAAGAAACCCAAATAACCCATATCCTACTCACTTTGATCTGTGGCTTTGCCACAGATCAAATTGAGGAGCCATTTTTCGTTTTTTACTATATGTCATACGCGGTATACAGACACATTAGACTACTCTAATATAAATTTCCAATCAGACATATTTTTACTAAAATATGGTAATTATCTAAATATTGTGAATGCCAACAAGATTTTTATAAATATTTCTTGCGCCTAGGTTGAAATGCCCAAATCTCTGAACCGATTGCTTGATAAATTTGGCGTAGCTAATGAAATAGTTATGAATTTATGTCGACGTTCGGCAAAGAAACCACAATTGGTTGCGTTTCAATTTAAAATCATACACAATATAGTTAACTGCGCTTTAAATCTTTTAAAATGTGAAATTCAGAATTCCTATGATTGTACTTATTTAAAAAAAGGAATATATACATTTACGACACATACGTTCATGCCTTAGCAGATTGTCAAACAACACAAAAATAGTAAAAGTCAATGAATGTTGCAATAATTAACCCTACCGTACAAAATGTTAGTAGAGGTGAGTTTTGTTCAGTGTACAATATAAAGCAGACACAATGTCTGTATCATTATCAAAAAGTATAATTGTGATATTTGTCGTAAGGAAAAGTGTTTTTTTTGTTATTGAAACATTTTTGAAAAACTGTATTTAAGTGTTGTACCAGATAACAATGTGAAAGTGAAAAACAATTTTCTTTGAAATAATCAAACTTTATTGTACTTGTAGCAGACAAATCATCAATAACCAAGGATGTACCTATTTAGAAATACATTTTCATATGTAGTATTAACCTTTATGAGTTTCTTGAAGCAATTGTGGTGTCAATGTTTTGTCGTGCATTGTATTATGTGCATTGTCAGTATGAATTTTATGTCATGTATGTGTAATATGTGATGAACAATTTAAAAAAAAGAATAAAATAGGCACAATTATCTGCAACGCCACATGATCAAGGGTATGGTGGTGGGCAAACAAGGACAAGAGATATAAAGACTGCAGTGGAGCAATAATATCATCAAATGGGGTGGTCTCACCTTCGTGGACGCCAAGCGAGCCGCTCAGGACAGGAGAAGATGGAGTCCATGACATGCGACGTCAATTGTCAAGCCACGTGGTAAAGTTAACGTCTAATCGTGTATAAGTGATCATTTTATAATGGAATAACGATCAAATGTTCATGACTATTTAACATGTACGATTTAGCATATATTTCAAGTTAATTTTGGTGATCAAAAAGTAAATTAAAGTGTTTTGTACAAGTCTAGCTTTTTCTGCGGAAAAAATATGTGCAGAAACGTAAAATTGTCAGTAGTAAGATACAGCTACAATAGGTAAAAAAACGAACTTGTACCCTATGTGGCTTCAATGAATAGCAGATGAATTTCATGCAGTTTTCATGTGACTTTTCAATTGTGGGAGGCACAATCCGCTTGGTTAACGTAATTCTGGCAATAATATTTACGTTTATCCGTGTCATGAGGGCATAATCCGCCGAAAAAAAAGCTTTTGCAAATTATATAAAACCACACCACAACAGAGCTTGGAGCAAATTCAATTAGTTTATTCTCAAAATAAGTGTAGAAACCAATACATAGTTTTACTATGCTAAAGTGAACTCAAAAGGTGTTTATTTGCGTTCAGTGATCGACAGTAGAGCATATCTGGAAATCCAACAATGGATACCAATTAGAAATGTGTATTACTGTTGATTTTCAAATGTTGGTACTACTTGATATTAGAATCCCATACATATTTTTCAAGAAATAAAGTATATAATGTTGACCTTTTCCGAATCACCCGTTTTCCTCCTTTTAGAGGCTTGCAGAACTAATATTTTTTAAATGATATAAATTTTTACCTAGCCAGTTAAGAAACCAATATAGATATTTGTGTCATAATTGTAATTTTATCGGAAATATGCACATATCATCACATTTACCCAAAGTGTCTGTTCGTTGATTTCCATGATATTGTGATTTTTCAGTTTGGTGTCTATTACATGAAGAAAATGTATTCGGCCTAGATAGCTTCGTTGAAGAGAAACAGTCAAAGTGTACATAAATACAATTTCAAACAAAGAAAGATCAAAGGAAGCTTTCTCAAAATGAAAAAAAAAACTTTCCAATGGTTTGATATTTGTTACTCTGAGCTATGGTTTTATTATTAAGCATTAGCGGTGTTTAAATCAGGGCTTTGAAAAAGGTACATTGGTATGATTATACTTAATTATATTTTCATTGATAACAAGGCATCAATTGTGTATGCATAGAAACATTGAGTCAATTGGTTTCTTATAATTTTGTCGATTTGATCATACTATTTCGTAATCTTACCTTCAAGAATATAATAGTGATAGATAATCATGTGACATTTGAAACACATTTAGGTGAATTATATTAAGCATACTGAATGCTTTATTGCAGGGATTTCTTCCATTAGAGAATATACGCGAAAAGACAAGGACTTTGTCAATTAAAAAAGACTTTTCTGAAGATCATCGTATAAGATCGTTAAATATCGAAACTGGATATAGCAAAGGACACTTTGAAGAACACATGTTGATATTAAAGTAAAGGTTTGAGCGGTCAATTTGCCCACAAGCACGATTAAAACAAGATCGTTCCTTTTGTAAGTTTTCCTTTGTAAGTTGTATTAACACATCATTGGTATTCCTACTGTTCGAGCCAAATGCTATTCATTCACGTTTCATCTTCTCCTGAATCTGTGACCGATTCGGTGAAGGTAATGCTTTATATATTCCTTTGCACATTTCTATATTATAATAAAATCCATCATATTTGCATAAACATAGAAAATAGATACCTACTTAATATTTTTTGTGCATTTCAGTTCTAATGAGTAGTCCTTGAGTGTCCAAGGGTCTAATATAACAATAAACAGAAGTCGGGAAGAGGATATGAAAACGCTACATTTATTATTATAAACTGATGTCTACCATAGAAGCTGATTAGAGAGACACATATTACTCCAAATGATTGCTTACCGTTGTCGCATTGAAGATACATTTGAGTATGACAACATCTATCAGACACAAAAAAGCCTAGATCTCGTGTGAAACTAGAGCATTATAAGATAATTTTCACGCGCTTTGACACACGCTTTTCAAACTGTGAACCAAACTTCTTGAGCGTTAGAATGCCCATTGACTAATATGATTCAAATTTTAACCAAAAAAATCCAAAGGCTGCTGTGAAATATTTGAACGCATCCAATTTTGTCGATTGAATATCTCGAAATCGGTCATCGGCTTCAAAATCCTACTAATTAAGTATTTAAATGAGGAAACAGTTATGGATAACTTATACCAAATCTGAAAGGATCCATTCTACAGATAAATTAATACCTATTCGTAACTTTAGCAGGAAGATTTCCGTTTCAATCAATACACATACATTCTTCGTCATTCAACTACTATACCGCAAAATAGTTGCTTACAAAATAGAAAATAAAT
The DNA here is from genome assembly GCA_001703475.1 of Hydroides elegans. Taxonomy (NCBI): domain Eukaryota; kingdom Metazoa; phylum Annelida; class Polychaeta; order Sabellida; family Serpulidae; genus Hydroides; species Hydroides elegans. The sequence goes on from LQRL01127640.1 coordinate 5,226, forward strand.
GCCATGAAAAATACCAACATTAAACTGGCCGATAACTCGTGAAAGCAATACTCAAACTATATGAACATATCAAGCACCGTCATAAGTGGTTTCGCCGGAGTGTTTGGTCTTTATGTTGACTATATATTCTCATAATAAGTAATTTAGATGCAATAGAATTATTAAATTGATTTATAGATATCAACAATATATCAGCTATAACTTAAGATACTAGAGCTTTCATCTAGGTGTGGCGGTTGTAATGACATCTATTCACCACAGACCAAGTGCATCAATGGAGACATGGCCCTGTTATAAACCTGTTTGTCAGTTTAAATTTGTTAGTATGCAGTTGACAAGTTTAAAAGAAAAACAAGTATTTAAGCGGCTTTTTATCTGATGGGACATGTGGTACTAATCCGGGGCACCCAGTGCACCTTTCAAGTATCTAAATTGTCGATAGTTCTCATTTAAACAATATATATGTTCTATATAATTTTCAGGTTTTTTATTCGTCTAAACTCTGATACTTTGAGTACTTGTTATCAAGTATATATAACAACTTATATTGTTAGTTTTATTTGCATGACATTATATACGATGAATACAGCGTGATAAGATTCTAGATATTTATTTTCCGAGTAGAATTAAATGCAATATTAGAATATAATCTTTTAAATCAGATTTTAATAAAAATATAACAAAACAAATATAAAATATTTTATATAGAAATAATACCCGGAGTCTCGTAATAGAAATTCAATAATCATAATGCGTCCCTTAAACTAAGTAAAAGTATATAGTTCATGATGATGTCAATAGAACGAGGTAATAATGGTGTTTGATTCATTAGGCTTCAATTTAATCATAACTAGTAATGATAACTTGGTTCCATAATAATTACTGCTTGAAACGTTGACCACCAGTGATATAATATAATAAACTTATCTAATCAACAGGTTCCCATATAGTTTTCAGCAGGTTAACCCTTAATCTGGAACAGGATGTTCTCCTTTAAGTTAAATTGTCATTCCACATACGGAGAAGCATAAATGATATTATTTATATTTCAATACCAACGCAAACCTTACATTGAACATGATAACTCTACGCATGAAATTATTTTACGCATAAAGCAATGTGGCAATATTAGAAATGTAAATCACCATTTCATCACTTCAAATTATCTGTACAAAATAAATGATCTCTTATACCTTAGATATATATCTATCTATATCTTTGCATCCAATATCCTTTAATTATAAATAGAGGTTATTCTACGTATATAATAAGTCAGTTTATTTTAACCAAACATATTGAAAGTTAACATTTATAAACATCATCATCATAGTGTCACGATAATAAAATACACTATTAAAACGACAATATCATGGCTTAATGCTAAATTAGTAAATCAAGTCAATGTCACAGTGGATACATGTGTATCCATTTGCCTTCTGCATATGCAGCAGAACGTGTAATTTAAAAGGTATACATATTTTATCAATCAATTGTTTTTTGCGATTAAACTAGACCTATGACAACTGGGTATTTTCTATGTCTAATAAACGGTTTAACATAAATATACGAACTCAAGTTCATTTACGAACCTTGTAGGTTCATTTTTTGAATGAAACTACTCATATAGAGAAGGCATATAGACAAGGCTTTAAATCCTTTATCTATATTTATACAGGTTTTGCTTACAGTTATTAATAAATATTTAACAATTATTCTTTTACAAAATAAGTACCAAGGATTTAAATAGTATGTTTATACAAGAGAAATAGCATGCATTTGTTTTAGATTTGATCAAATCAATTCGTCAAAAATAATACTAAACATAAAAGGAATATAAAAATTAGTATAAACACCCAAATACAATACGATAATATCTTGGCTTGATGCTTATAAGCTGATGCTACCGCTATTCAATCAAATCCTCTTCCGATATATGGATGCAATAGATGCATAAGTCTAACGTCATTGCAATAATTTTCTGCAATATTCTGTTATTAAAATAGGGGTAAAAATGGTCCGGGTCTAATACTCTATGACATTGCGTCATAGCCATTTCTTATTATTTCTTTAAGAGATGCAATCTTTTAGTAATTCAATAAAAAACAACTTGGGTATGCTTTAATAATTTTGCTTCAATTACCATCAATAATATTTAAAGAGAAGCAGTTTTAACCAAACATATATTATCAAATTCATGCAGAGACAAAGAGAAATACTAATACTATAAAACGTACATAGGAGACGCAATGTAGAATTAGATAAGTATGATTAGGTTCATTATCAATATCAAAAATACGAAAATAATGTCATGCCTGTATTTTTTTGGTATAATCTTTTAAATAAGTAAATTATTCTTAATCGAGTCGTTTAATTTAATTTTATTTATATGGTACAATACACAATAAGTGTTTTATCACATGTAAAACCGTTTGATACTGTGCTCCTGATTTTGCTTCCGTAAACGTGTTAAATATATTGAAAATAGAGATCACATACCGATTCTGCAAATTCTAGTGGCATTCTCTTAGCATAACATAAAAGATAAAGGCTAAAATATCTTAACAGATAAAGGATTTAGATTATACATAATTTCCACATATTTCAATGACTGCTATATCAAAGAGTTAAGGACTTCATTTAGTTACAGAATGTTCATGACATCTACTGTGTTGATATTTATACACTGTGTTTTAAATTATTTTGATGTGGTGTATTTTTTTGTTATAACTAACTGCAGACACAAAATATTTGTATCAAATCAAAACGTTTGAACAACATATTGAGAGTATTCTATTCGGAGTCATTTATTATTAATGATGGCAAACCTGCCATGTGCTACACTACTGCAACGCGATTATGCCTACGTAACGCATATTTCTTAATGAAGAAATAATTCTTATCGAACCAAATCAGAATAATTGGATGAATAAACGGGAAAAGTAAATGATAAATCATGCCAAGGTACCGCTTCACAAACACATAGATGGACAAGTTACCAATCTGGTGCCGCTCAAAATAATCCCCGAACAATGCCATCACCATACGACCAATGCTTGGGATCAAATTCAGCAATAGAAAGGTCCCTGAGAGAAAAACAATTAATTTTAAGGTTTTAGCTGCAGAACTTTTCTGCGGATATCCACCGTGCCTTCTCTTCCGCTTCAATGATGCAATTCGTATTATGTGACTGCGTTCGTCTTTGGGTGCCGTGCAGGAAGCACGGCCCCGTGGTTTCTGTTCTTTAAAATCACGTTGTAGTGTCCTTGGTATGGTGGGTTGATTGTCATGTGAAATATTCTCCAACATTGTGGCGGCTAAATGCATATTTTTACCATCCTCTCCAGTCCAGTTGTTCAATTTAGGTGCTCTCTTCTCCTTTATATCAAAAGAATCTGTTCTGCACTTTGGATTCCTTGCGGATCGTGTTGTTTTATCGCTTATTGATTCCATTTCAATAGACATTCCAGGGTTCTGTTGGTTCTGCACAGTTATATCATTTTTGGGTTTCACCATGTTCCTGGCAATAGGATCAATAACAAATACTTGATTTGAATTAGCCGTTGCTATGTTCCTTCTTGTGTTGTCATGACGAACATGATTGCTGCCTCTTAGAAACGATGCCACTTGTGAGGCGCGCTTCCTCAGAATGACTCTTCGAATGCGTTTTGCACACCATATTATGACACTCAAAGGAATTACTATGAAGAGGACGGTTTGAATAAAGATAGTCAGTCGTGTTTGGGGTAGAGTGCATGTAAAAGAGAACAGAGCATACGTGCGACCGATCATTACCTCTGTGACCACCGTATATAATGCGCATAAGGTGAAAACGAAACCGAAACCGATATAAACCTGAGTGTCAGTTATATGGGCAAGATAGAACAAAGGATTGCAGAACTGCAGATAGCGGGTTATACTCAAAATTGAAGTAGAACATACGCTAACTAATACAAATGTGATTCCAATAACTGAAAATATGCGACATGCAACTTCGGGATAAACTATATTTTCGTAAAACATCATTCGGGGAATTATTTGAAGCATTGGAAACGAAATGTGAATAGCCAAATTAACCATGGCGCACAGTGATAAAACTGTATACTCCGGTTTATGAAATCGCGCATGTGCTCGAATCATGCCGATCGTGAAACCATTTACGATGAAACCCCAAACAACAAAAGTGGTGTACAAAGTAAGAAGGAACCAGCGTTCAGATGTGTACGCCAAGATTACAGTCGGCATCATGTCCCCGATTTCATTCAGTGAATGGGTGGTAGGGTCATCCGTGCGATGACCTAGTGCATTGTCTGAAACAATAAATATATGCAAGAAATGGCTAAACAATCGTTGCTCAAATATATTGCTAAAATATAAAGGGATAATGTGAATGTGCTAAATGTATCTTGTACTAAATACAGTTTTATGATCAGACACATTTACACTTATTCCGCATATGAAAAGCGACATGTCAATTAATGAACAAACATTTGAAAAGAAAAGTCTACCGGATAAAATACATTATTTTTTACTTGCATTATTTTACTTGCATTATCTAAGTATCATTTTATGTCATCAAAATGTAATACAGGGGAATACAATTATTATAACCGTAGCAAACGAAGTGATAATACACTGGATTGAATATATGCACAATCTTTCTGTAATCATTTTGAGTATATAATCTTATAAAATCTTCCTGATGCTTCCCTGATGGCACAACTGTTGATACATTAAGATCAAATATAATATAAATTCTTTTGAATGAATATTTGACATTCTGTGCATGATGTTTAGTTTATATACTTATTTTCATTTCAATGAAGCAATATCTAGATTTAATTTCTATACAATTCATTTATATGATTTTTAGGTATACTTTGACTTTTTGATGTCGAATAGAGCATCGCAAAGTCGAATTTATTATGTTTTCCCTAAATACTTTTTTAGATTTTTTAATAACTATTTCTTTAGATTTTAATTAAGTATAATTCATAAATATTTACTACATCTCCTAATTTCTAGGAATTTTAAAAGGAATTTATAACTATATTAAGGCACATTGTCACACCAAAACACCTTATTCTATTCCGAAATTATCGTATTCAAGTGATAATTATTGGGTTTAAAACTTATGGTATTTTGTTGTTTAACTATAAACATTTGTTTCACCCGAATATTTTACAATTGTCATCATAAAACAATCATTTATTAAAATACAATCAAAAGGCTTTTTTTGCTGTGGAAGCGCGTGCCTTAAACATGAATGCTTATATATAAGCAGCAGTTGTCGATGAAATTATTTCTTTTACAGCGTGTATCTTATGAGTACGGATAGTGCTTTATTCTGCTATAACTATGCCAATAATAGAATATAAAAACACGTCTCTCGATGACGAAACAAGTATAATATTACAACTCATATAGTTAAATAAAGCAAATAAAAGGAAAAGAGTAGCGCTAAGAATGCATTACTTAAACAAAACAATGACCTATAGTATTCATCAGCATAGAAATCCGATCCAACTATTGCTTACAAGAAATGACCATTATGTTTTCGTTGCAGCTGATACTATACATAACATTAGTATAAGTTACAAATAGTCTAATATTATTTGAAAATAAGATTCTAAAATACAGATTCAATATCAGTGTTTTTAGAAATTGGGCACCTGAAGGCCCGCACAATTTAAAACTTTTGCAACACATGAAATACTCTTATCAGAGTGCTAGTTATTTGTTCATCAACATACCTTGATGAGGTGACCTGTGAAACGTTGTAGCATCCAAAGATGTGGTGAGCAACCAAGTTTCATATACATAATCAAAAGTGGTTTCCTCAGCTTCACTATTATTTGTAAACCGCTGAAATTTATCCATGGTAAATATCTTAAAAGTCAGCTTGTTTTAACAATGTTATCTTGTTGGTCATTTATATTGTATTGAAGACCACATATCACAATTAAGCAAGGTTTCAACAAATCTATGTATTTATTATGTTTTGCAGCTGATATATAAATATTTTTTTTTTTAATGTAAAAAACAAACAACTTAAGTTTGAGCTATTTCTATATCATTATAGCATATAGTTTTGATTGATAAACCGATGTGTCTCTTGTGAGCACTGCAAATGATGAGCAATGCCATTCCATATTTATAAAGGTAAGTTGACCCTTATTAAGCGTGGGTTCTAAGAATTTCCTCGGTATCTATCTAGTAGCACACCACGATCTATTTCCTATGCTCTTGTTCTGAATATGGTCTAAGACGATGAAAATTACATTCTATACCTGTATTTTTCAACAAAAAATATAATTTTGTTTATCAGTGATTCGGATCGAAAGGGAAATTAGAAAAATAATATTATGCGTACATAACCATATTTAAAAGACCATATTCAAACCATATTTAAAATATATTGACAAATATTCAATTAAGCAAATTTATCGAATAATGAATAAAGAAAAGATAGATAATGATTAATAGCTCTTATTTCATGTCACATTGGTCAATGTTATTTGACAATATTTAGAAATACTATTATTAAAACTAATTGGTATCTCTTAAAGGTATCAAAAATATGTTAAACAGGTTTGAATTGCAAAAAATATCATTTACCTATTGGGCCATTAAGGCGATTCATATTTCTTTATAAAAAGCTTTTCCAAGCTTACCGGATAGATATCTGACCTCAAACAAATAGCGAATGAAATATATGCTTATTTTATTGTATTACAAGATCATTTGTAATTTCAAATTTAGGTTCAATTACGTAAGACAAGGTACATAAAATGCATTGTGAAAAGGCTTGTATTTAGTTAAGCTAAAGTATTTTGTCGAATGCAACACGAATCAATTACTTGCAATGCAATTAAAGTAACGTATTTCAAATTAAAGTTTGTGGTTTCTTCCGATTTTCAGTAAATTGATATTTCTGTATAATAATCTTAACCAAACTTTTCATTCGGAAATTAGCATTTCGATTATATTTCTAAAAAATAGAGATCCAAATGGATGATTTTCTTATTGTGTTTCATGATATGTTCCCCAAGAAAGTCTCAAAAGCATAAGACCAGGTACATAAGCGCTGATAGAATTCCTTGCGGTACATATGAAGTGGTACATCAGCGGTACATCAGATATCCATTAATAGTAAATACGGGATGCGGATGTCAATTCAATTTATAATGGATTCGTGTACTTTTGGCATATATTTGTAATTAATACAGGCGGATGTCAATTTAATTTATAATAGATATAATAGATGCACAAGTAACTCTTTGGCATAAAGGTGGTGATGAAAAACCACAATTATGCGTGGTTTCTCTGAATAAAATTGCGTTTTGATAATTAAGTAGCAGTGTGCAACACAGAAATTGTTGAGCTTATAGACATCGGTCTATGACATTTGGATTTTTTTTATAGCCCGAGGCTAATCTGTAAAGACCGGATAAATAGCAAGCAAATTTTTATTAGTATTCCGCTGCCGCGTTAGCGCGAAGCGTAGGACTACAGTATTGAGTACTGTCCGTTCGTCACTACAAGAAATAATTGAGTTATCGAAAAAAAATCAATTTTCATACGTTCAATTGGATTATAAGACCAATAAACCATGTCCGTCTGCTCGTCTGTCGACACCTGCACTGTACAGACGAGTTTTCGTTTATCCCTCGGATCCCGCTGATATTCTGATCTTATTAACTATGTTTGTTTTCAATTTTCAACAGTCGTTGAAGTAACGGACGACTCAGTTTCACTTATCTACTTGTAGCTATTGAAAATAAACGTTTATGGAATTCAGATTCTTAATTATTTTATTTGTCAAGATCAATATTAATTATTAAGACATGAACAATCAAGATATATGGTTAACAATTTTTATGATTAGGAAATATCGCATAGACACCGGTCCATACGATTTGGAGATCGCATAGATCGAGCCATTTTTCCATAGAATTGTCTATCGGTCTATGGCTTATGTTGCACACTGAAGTAGTAATTTACTTGAATGTCGCAAATCACCAAGGGTTTGGATTGAATGAAATATGAAGCGAAATCATGGGTGTGCCATTCTAGCACTAATTGGAATGATAGCATTTCATGAACTAAAGCTGACTTTTATTCATAAACCTATGAAATGATGTGTTTATAAAGAATGCATTATTTCAAATTGGTAAAAAAAGCTGGATTTAACCATTTTTCAGCTTACATACGTTTTATTTCCAATAGCCTTTTTAATTATAATCGAATAAATGCATATTATTACCCGAGACAAACAAATCATAAAAAGAAATAATCTTATAGTGGATTTATAACAAACCAAAAAGTCTAAACGTTCAAAGGTTTAATAGCTTAAAGTTGCAATTAACTTAAATTACAATATAAAGTTTTCGTTTTGTTCGAAAAAAGCTTTTATCAAATGGGCCAAATATCAAATTTAATCAAAGTTTGAGTATTAATATGTTCTTTTGTTAGATTGACAATTCTATTTTTTAAATGTTTCTCTATAACATCGTGAACAATCAACGGCAACATGCACCCTTTCACTCTTTTCATGATACCCAATTTAAAATATATCCGTTGCTTCCATTCTTAAAGTTTATATCAGGGAAATGTTTCGATGGACCCCTAAAATGGTATAATTGAACTCCATTCAAATACTACCAAACAATTTTTGCTTATTTTCTTAATTAAATATCCTGGACGGTTTAAATCGGATGTCAAGGGAAATCTTAACCAAATTCAATATATAAAAACAAATAAAATCGTTTTTTTTATGAATAATAGACAGAGGCTAGAAAAAGCCGCTAGAATATATATGAACATACATTTATAAAAATAATCCCTTACATTACAGACTAATATCGCTCACTAGATTATTCAAACGTTAGGCTTCAAAAATACAAAATATGAAAATAGGATAAAAATGTTATCGCATCTAAAAGGACACATTCGAAGCATTATAACTAACTATGCTAATTTGGAGGCGATATTTATATTATATTTGGCATACAGTTAGTATAGGTGCTAATAAAAGTTGGGATTGTAAATGAGCTATATCGGACCAGGGAAAATGGCCCAACTGCACTTAGGCGCATTTCCCTATAGCCCCTTTGATATATGGAGTTTATGAACACACTCAAGGCTACAATTCTACACCAATCGCAATTATATTTAATATACAGTTAGTATGAGAGCAAACAAAGTTTAAGATTGTAAATGAGCCATATCCGACCAGGGAAAATAGCCCAACTGAACTTGGACACATTCCTCTATAAACCCCTTTATATATAGAGTTTGTGAACACACTCAAGACTATAATTCTTCACCAATCGCAAATTTGTTTGGCATACAGTAAGTACGGGTGCTAATAAACGTTGGGATTGTAAATGAGCCATATCCAACCAGGGAAAAAGGCCCAACTTGACTTATACACATTTCCTCTATAGCCCCCTTCATATATGGAGTTTGTGAACACACTCCAGGCTACAATTATTCACCGATCGCAATTATCTTGTGTATACAGTTAGTATGGGTGCTTATGAGCACACTCCAGGCTACACATTTTTCACTAATCACGATTATATTTGACATGCAGATGGTGTGGGTGCTAAAAGAGGTTTGGATGGTCAATGAGCCATATCAAACTAGGAAAAATGGCCCAACTCGACTTAGACACATTCCCCTATATCCCCCTTCATTAATATCGATATATGGAGATTGTGGACAACAATCGCAACAATATTTGGCATAAAGTTCGTCAACAATCGCAACAATATTTGGCATAAAGTTAGTATGCATGGTAACCAAGTTTGAAATATGGCCCAGCTAGATTTCTCCAATTTTAAGTGTTTTTTTGTCCTCACTAGAGAATCGCTATCGTGCCTAAGGGCTTTGCATCTCTGATGCCTATGTTTACTTTTAATGTATGGGTCCATACAGATCCCATTGTGCATAAAGATGGTGATTGACAGGGAGGCGCTGTCTGTTTATAAATGAGAAGTGGCCTGTCTTTTAACGTGTGCTCGATAAAATCCCCAACAGTAGAAGCAGTATGAATAGATCTCTCGTTACTGAAAACCAAACAAAATATTTCTATCATCAATCTATTGTTCTCCAATGCAAAATTTATTCCTCAATGTATTCTCGGCAGTTCTTTAGCCAATATGTATTAAACGAGAGTCATGTGTTCTGGGTGAGTTTAATAGAGAGTTTAGGCAAAAAATGTATTGTTGCGACATTTTGCGAAAACGCTTTAAGTCAACCACCTATTGTTGGTAAGTTTTCTTATAAGAGCAGTGTTAGTTTATATCTCAACTGGTTGTCTTTAAGTGCCCGAAACAAACTTTTAGTCAAACGAATAATTTTGCCCAAACTGTCTATTATATGCCTGACATATCTGGTGTATTTAAATAACAAAGGCAGAAGACGTAACGAATCTGATTGGATATAAATGATTAAATTGATCACCATTTGTGATAATTTATCATTTGATAGCCTAGCATAAAATGATTGGATAGAAATATTTATGGGCAAATTCGCCTCTGAATCTCTGATTTTGGCTCAGGTTAAATAACATGTAAATTAAATTCATATGAATTTACATTGAAATGAGTTATGTGGATCGCATGATATACGATTGCTATATTTATATACTGATATTCATGCTTTTGTTTGTACAAATCGCATTTTACGTCAACTAAAACACGTGTTATCCACACCACTGTATCTTCGCATTGTGTCACGACTTGGTCAGTCCGCGAATTTCTGCGGCTGTCAGTTAGAAATAGTCCTTTCTAGTGCATTGCAATCCAGGATTTAGTCGGAAAATTATACTAGATACATGTAACTTTTGGAGTTTCCTGAAAAAAAAATATGACGGCGGATGTACGCAATTGTGCATGAAACCTGGGATTATAATAGGGGGGGGGGGGGTTGGCAACTCGTC
>LQRL01127648.1:10575-23702 GCA_001703475.1 Hydroides elegans
CTAAATTTGAACGTAGTGCGTTACGTACGTTACACGATTTAAAAATGACGATTTCGGGCTTGTTATTATTCTAGCACTAGCTATATCAGTTGTTAGGTTTAACTTAATATTAATTTACCAGAAATTGAATGTGAATCTAGAGAAATATTGTAAGAATTTTTTTTTTTGAAAAATCCAACGCAATGTCAAAAATATTCAAAAACGATATGCTATTTCTTTAAAACGTAAGCTCATTTAGGTTTATTTATAGTTTATTTATAGTTTATTTATAGTTTCTTACGTACGTTACACCATTCAAACATGAATATTTCGTTAACAGGTCCGATAATCAAAACAATTGGTAATCCATTTTACCGAGGTATTGGCTAAGAGAATATTATAGAAAAATATTTACTTTATATTGAATCATTAGATTGATATAAAAACAAGGAGAACTTTTCGTTACGTACGTTACATGCCTTTTTGATGAATGAAACAATCAAATGTTATAGAAAGTAATCCTAAAGGAACACAACTTTGACTTTACCCATGGGTTCTATATAGGTGCATAAATCAAAAGTTAAAATCACCAGTACTTAAGATAATTATTTCGAGTTTGACCACCACATTTGAAAAAGTATTAAAGCTGAATAGACAAATCTGAGTCTGCAGCATGATTACACTGAGGCATAATTCAATTTGAGATCTTGACCGAATCAAAATAATTTTACATTTGTGTGTGGTTTGGACATCTTTTTATCCGAAAAGCAACAATATTCAACTCTATTATTAATTTGATTTCGTGATTTATATGTCAAAGTTACGTGGATATGCCCCCTTGCAGAAACAAATCAGACCAGAAACCAGATGTGAACTCGATTTCTTCTGATTATCTAACAAGACCGAATGAGATTGAACGGGATGTATATGAATCGATCACAGAACGAAGTGAACGAAATTTGCCGGTTAATGGGTAACCATTCCAAAGTCTGGCAAACGGTAATGATAGATTGGGATATAATGTACCCGATTCCAACACAATCCCATCGGCATATCTTACAGGCAGAATTATAAATGAATTGAATCCATATGATTCGATCCCAGAGGGAATGGAAGGGGATTCAGTACCAAGGGAACTACCAGTTCTTATCAATGATGGATTACCGAATGTAATTACCATTCCATCTGTTTATCTCACACGACAAAATAGCAATGAAAGCCATCCTAATGGAACAATCCACGATGAGATTGAGTGTAATGATACCCCAGAGGGGTTGATACTTCCACAGGACTCAAATACAGCTGCTCACAATGTTGAGTCCGGAACGATGCCACGTAATATAGACAATAAACCATCAGTCTATCTAAAAGATCCAAGTGCTTCAAACAGTCAAGATACATATTTAGTACTTGTTAATGACAACCAGCAACAAATTCCGGATGTTTCAAGTGAATCCAAATCGTCAACGCCAAACCGTTCGACTCAAACTTCTGATATTGAGCCTAATCCGATTATTTTCGATCATAATGTAATTTCTTCTGTTTATTTGACACATCAGAACGCTGCGAACGTTATTGACTCGATATATTGTGGGTAGACATATGCAACGGCGATGTTATTTAAGTCGAACAAACACACATTTTGACAGCCACGGCTGTCTGTGAGACGAAGGAAATAATAGAAGGACTATTTATATCAGGAAAGCTAAGATATCCAACAATATGTTTTCTAGTCGACATCTCAGAGGCTGTTAATGAAAAATCATTAAATGTTTATTATAAACAATTATTCATGATAAAAGGATAATGAAATCACATTTATACGTTTAACGACAAACTCTTTGAAAATCTACTTAAACCAACCAATCATCCAATCAACCCAAGTATCAGTTGTTCCTTCCTCGAACTTGAAAATAATAATTCAAATATACACTGAATTCATATACAACTTATACCGTATTCAAACATTTTGTATCGGATAGCGTTTTGATCATCGGAAGCAAAGTTCCATTACGCACTCTTATTTCACGAAAATATGACTTTAAACAGTGCTCATTAGCCTTATGATGTAACCGGTTTCGGATGCATGGAAATATGCAAAGAATATTAGCATAGAAACATGAATATATATATAAATATATATAGTTCATCTCTCACAAGACGCAGTAAAAACAGGAAAATATGTTACTACCCGCCTATTCCCGCTACATTGCGATTTTATCACGATTTAAAGTTTACAATGATAACATACAGCTGTTTCAAAATCTTATACGTCCATGAAAAAACATACTTACATTCATGAACGAAAATCCATATAAAACACAGTTACATATGACACATTAGGATATATTTTCTTTAAAAAATCGTAACTGCAATTAAATCATCAGATATTATCATATCATCATATTAGCATATCATCATATTAAAAGTAGCACTGATTTAGATAGGGTAACTTGTTACTCTTTAAATTCGACTGGCTTGGCTATAGTTTGAATCACATATCACATAAAGTAAGATATATTAATTACTTATCAAGTAATTTTTCAGAAAAGAAAAGTTTAGACATTGATTTTTATGTTCAAACAAAATCAATACATATGACCATATCACATGTATTGATAATGAACCCTAAATCATTTTTGTCTAAACCAGTTCCATTTACATAAGATTTTCTACATATTCTGATTTAACAGATGCTAGAAGTTCAGTCATGCAATTATATTAAAAATACATGTTCAAGCACAATATATTTATACAATGCAGTAGAATTTTAAACTTAATTATTATTTATTCACTTATGACATTAATTATGCAACCATTTTATTAAAATAAAACATAACGTATAAGGCAGCAAATGTTTAATCTCATACTTATAACGTATAGATACAAAATCGAATTCACATGTATCTACTCAATATACAGTTGATTAGAATGGCATTCATATAAGTTTATTCCAGCGCTTATCATAACATTTCCACATTCATTTCTTAACAAAATATAATACATATTTTACTAATTAAGTAACCAATTATTGTGCTAATGCATTCATATACTCTGGCTTCGATAACCTGCAAAATATTCACAATATTTGTTTCTGGTGTAATATAAAATAAAAAAAAACAACATTTTGTTTACCCGAAATAAAGCTGACATGTAACATATAATAAAGCTTACATATATTTTAACAGTATATACGTTAATATTTGTCAACCGATCCTACTTAATATTTAAATATACGGCATGTTTATCGTGTTATGTTGTAAAGTGAAATGAAATATTCATGCTTAAAATGTTATTTAATTTTAACAGAGATAAACGAAATGCAATGTGACAGATCATATTCTGTACATCTGAATTTTTAAAACGGATTATGTAACTGTAGTGCACAATGAATTATACGTTCGATTGTATACGAGTGCATATATACTACATATGCTACTTCATATATCACTCTATGTTATCTTGCATGATATTGGCCGACACCTTTTTTGCTAAAAATGATGAAATGATATAAGTTAGTCTTGTAATCTTTGATGAAAGAATACCCAATTGTTACAAAATAGTGATAACTTCTTGAAATATATTAATTTAAGCAAGAAAACACATAATTGTCAAATGATTTGACTGAATTGTTGTTGTTTTTGTAATTCAACATATTGATAGCATATTTAACACGGCTATGTTGAAAACAGCTTTGCAAAGGATTTTAACAATAGAAATGAATAGTAATCTTGCAAAGCAAATAACACAAGTAAATAATTTTGTGGTCAAATAGGCGCATTGTGTTTTTGTATATTCATTTGCATGGTAATTCTTTATTCGTAAAAGTGATATAAACCGATGGCAGGCCTCTTATCATGTCATATACAGATATCATGTTCCATTAGTTTTTGTAAAGCAACATTTAATACATGAAATATGCATATGATTACTTAGAACCTATGAGCCGTCTGACTTCTTTTCTTGGGCCGGCTTGGCAAGCAAATCCTGTGGTTTTATCCCTCTGAATTAGTTTCGATGAACAAACAAAGTGTTTATTGCCTGAAAGGAAGTTGATTCGTTTTGTTACTATGACTAACTCAAAGAAATATCCGTTTTCGTTTACCAATAAACTACACATATAAAAGAATGCAGTAGGCTTAATGTGATAAGGTTCCGCGAAATAGTTGTTTTTTAGTGGTCGGAAGTAAAACAATACAATTTGCTGCAATAATAATATGGATGCTATATGAGATTTTCAAAAGTAGTTACCCCAACATTTTCTTCTCTCCGCCTTCTTATATGTGCAGATTTTGGCTGGTATGTGGGCAGTTTATGTACATCTGAACAATAAAATCAATATTATGATTTGCTAGAGTATGCCAAGTAACACTAAATACCAACGCGACTACTATTCGTGATTAAAATATATCCTTAAATAGTGTATGCATGAATAAGTATAACTGACGATTAAATTGTCATATGTGTGCGATGCCAAATATTTCACCGAACATGGAATATGTGATCATCTAAAATGGTCTTCCTGTGCTCATTAGCATGACATGAGGTATTTTTTACCTGTTCTGTGTACGGGTTCCTCAGGGGGCTTTTTGTATTCCGCTTCTTGTTTTGCATGTCGTAGCTGTTTCCGCAGATCTTGATTCTCGCGCGTCAAAGTTTTCTGCAACATACATGTTTACTAGCATATAAGCTGAAGATTTGTGTTCATGCTGTATAACTTCAATATAAAAATAAATACATACATAGATTATAAGGGAAACAACTGCATTATACTTAAATACAATTGATACATGCTCCTAGAATTATACGTGTTGCATATTTGCCTAGTCACATCAGACATAGCACATAATCATGTTTAGGTATAATCATTTTGAGAGAACCCATGATATATAAATAAAAATAAATTTTGAATAATCAATAAATCATATACATTTTGGAAAGAGAGGTATTGGAAATGGAAAAAAAGTTTGATTTATCCGTTGTTCCTCTAACTATCAAAACAAAAGGTGATAACCCTGGCAAAAGCTTAAACTGCTTCCTATATAAGTAAATTGACATTTTTACTAGCAAAAAGTACAAGTGTTCGTAATATAATATAAACATTGACATTCTTCGAATTCTGGTTTAGGTTATTAATCTCCTTCAGTTTGGATACGTTTTTACCATCTCCTCTGCCATCTCACAATTTTTCGCAGTCAATCTATCTGTCAGACTCTTCGTTTTAACCTGTTTCATATAATATTATATTTGGTATTGAGGTTTGTATGATATTCTTAATTCACTCGCACTATTGAAATGTATATAATTGTCAGAAAAAAATGACAAATCCAGCTAAGATGTTTAAATATACTTGGAAAAATATACATTTTAACGTTTAATTCGTTTTAATACATACATATATATACATATAACTAGTCTTAATATTGTTTACCGTTTGCCTTTTTATTTTCAATTGCATTTCATCGTTCTCCAGTTTTACCAAATTTAATTCCTTTTGAAGCTGATTTAGTTTTATGTCGTGGAATGTATCAATGTCATAATTGCCTTTGATAGCTAATAAAAAAATATGATCACTACTAAATGATAGTGATGTATATTTACTTAATCATATTGAAGAATTTATCAGATTGAATGATGTCTTATATTTAAGTTACGGATTTACATAACGTAATTTTAAAAGTGTTTACATCATGTCACAATTTCAGATTCAGAGATTCTACGATAACATTAGCCATACATCAAACTTGTAATCGAGAATTTGTTATATATTATCCTATAGTCTACGCAATTAAAAGGTCTATATCAAACTAACCTGCAAGTTCTTCTGTGATTTGATACATATTATTTCGTTCTATTCCCTTGAACCGTGTCATAGTCACAATGCTTTCTTTTAATCGATGTGATGTAGTGCTATCTTTTCTGTTTATCTCAACAACTGCTGGTAGTGGCTTACCGAGTTTGTCACGCTCGGTCATTTCTCTCCCAATACTTATTTTTCGGCCAGATTGTCTAGCATCAACTAAAATACATTGGTTGTCTATAATTCATTTTTAAAAAATCAGATAAAATCTATAGGTGTACATACATTTAAAAAATTGTATCTGTGCATTTATGTAATTGAATAAATATTTATCTAAGAAAATGTTTCCGAATTATTTCGGCAGTTATTATGTAACTTTATTATTTACACATTATATGATTTACACATTATTTTCAAAAACGAAAATTAAAGCATATTTCGTGTAGTGATAAAACATTTGATGTTGATTTCTTGATTGAGTGTAACGCAATTTTATCAAATCAAATGCAAAACAAATGCTATTTGCCTCGACAAAAATATAGTAGAATTCATTGAATTAGTGATGAACATAATGTTGATAAGAAATACCTGACAATGGAAGCATATCTGAATACAATCCACTCTGCAGTACAACTAGATAAACAAGACCAAGCGCATATATATCCACTGAGGCACTATATTGAACTCTCTCGGTTTCCATAGAGATCTCTGGTGCCATAAAGAAATGAGAGCCACATTGGGTTGACATAATCGACTTTTCATTGCTTATCCTGGATACGCCAAAATCAGAGAGTTTTACTGTATGTTCTCCATTCTCTCGTTTCAAGAGGATATTTTCAGGTTTGATATCGCGATGAATGACCGATGGATTCTGACTATGCATGTAATGAACAGCACATGCTGATTGGTGCATAATCCTCACTTTTTTCTTCATGTCCAGCTTGGGTCTTTCCTTCAAATAAACATTGAGATTTCCCAAGTCGCAATATTCAAGGAAAATCCAGCCTAGTTCCGAAGTAAAATAATGCCCATGAAGTTTCACAATATTATCGTGATTCTGAAGATCTTGAATTAATTGCATTTCCTGTCTCACCGTTTTGAGCATATCTGCATTGCCATTTATAATAAGCTGTTTTGCTGCTATTTTCTCACCAGTATCATTGTCTATTCTTTTATGTACGGTCCCAAATGCACCACGGCCTAGAGGAGGACTAAATGTTATGGTATATTTATCCACTGTCCCATTGAGAGTTTCGTGACTCATTTTAAGGCAGGTGTTTGTGTGTATACGATAAAACGCTAATTGTTTTACTCAATGTTGACTTCAATATATTAACATCATGCTATGAAAACCCTTATGGAGTTGGCACTCTTGTTATATAATATATATATGTTTTTATATTGTATTACATTATTATCATTTATGTTAATCGAACATTTAATTCAGTTAAATCGGTTCAGTGAATATACTTTACATCGTAACTAACTCAAATATTTAACTGTGTATATATTTTGTATGCCAAAATCTTGTGTGTCTTGAGTGTTTGAAATGACGTATCTGATAATAAATGTATGTAATTCTATGATATTTTTCTAAAACATACTGTGCAGATATACATTCTCCGTTTTCCTATATCCCTCCTAGGTTTGCTGTAATTGTACAGTCTAATCCCGAATCTCGTTTAAATTTCTATCCCTCGAGATTTCAGCGCCTCATTTGATTCTCGTGTACGCCGTAACTTTTCCGTTCAATATAACGCTTTTCATATATTATGTTTGCAATAAAAAATCCCTATGGAATTCTTGTCTATAATGTTTGTTTTTATTTTGCTCGAGTGTACTAATTATTGGATGCTTGAAAACCCAATGCCTCGGCTTTTTCTGTGTATAATGTGTTTTGCGTTATAAAACAATTTTATTCTTCATTTATATTTTTCGACTTTAAACATTGAAACGAGGTCCGAGCAGTCTTATCTTATACTTTCCCATAATTTTATATGGATAAGTTTAACATACACAAGATATAAATTCCAATATATATCAGAAAATAATCTTCAGATATCCTCGCTTTGCTTTATGTTAAGTTGAGTTGGATGACACTTCTTAAATTACATGAGTCACTTTTTGAAAATATTATAATAAACAAAGGTGAAAGTTTAGTCACCACAAATTTGATCTTTTTTGACATGAACATAGAATCAGTTCCATGTGTACACATGTAAATTAAGGTTTAATGCTCGCATTTAATGTGTATTATAAGTGTTATAAAATTATGCAAATGGGTAGCTGAAGTACCCTCATATGATCGTAAACAACATAATATATTTACGGTTACACTAAAGGGGTACTAAATGTATTTTATTAGCAGTCATGTGAAATATACGGTAATAAATTCACATAAAATTGAGTGGATATTTATATTCATAAAGCATTCTTCACTTATTGAAAACTGTATACCTGGATTAACACTTTGTCAAGCAAATTCAAATATAAATATACAAAAAAAAACATATTGTATAGTTATAAGAGACATCGTCAAATATTCACAAATGATAATTCAGACAATACTCAGATTAAATAGGACACTATTTAAATAGGACACTATTTACGTTTGTTCGGTTAAGGATAACATTAATCTTCCATTCACTCTTTAAATGTGTTTTCAATATGAATCAAGATATGAGTCGAGAATGTTTCATTGAATGTTTAATCTCAAAACCCAACCAATAGGTCATATCTACCTAAATTTCACTCAAACGAGGTCAACTTTAGATTATGTTTCTTTTTATTTGTAGAAATAATAAACATAAGCATGTAATAGCTTATGTTTCGAATGAATTGTAGCAGAGAAGTGTCTACTGCATATCTATGATATTAAGGAAAAATGCGGTTATCTTTATACATTACTTGTGAGATAGCATTTATTCATAATGATCAATACTATTTTAATGCTCTAATTGCCAAGCGTTCATAAAGTGATTAGGTATATTAACTGCCCAATTATCGAATTAATAACTAATAAGCCTCTTCAAATAATTAACTAACGAGATTATTGAACTGATAAACCAATGACAGAACTTTCAATGGAAACCCATATTAAAAAATGAACATCATGATTATATTGATTTAAAATTGATTAGCTATGTCAAAGTGCTTAATGTATAAATCGAATCTTAATAAATACAATTAACTTGGTTGAGCTAGTTTTCTTCTGAATAATTTAATACTATGCTTCTTATAATTCAAGATGTCCAAGACATCTGGAGTTGAAGGGCAGTTTAATGCCCCATGAAAGCATAGAAGCATTCAAGTGATATTTGATTTATTTATATTTTAAAGCTGTTGTTTAAGCGTTAGCTTTCTATATAAATCGAAGAAAAAAACACATCTAAATGTAATGTTTACATTGTATGGATTTGTATTTCAGCAGCTATTAAGCATATGCAGGATATGTTAATAAGTAATATTATTAAGTTTATTATTAAGACACAGCAATTTGTTATGTTTCATTGAAAACTTCGCCAACGAACATACTATTTAAATATATTTTATTTCGTATTAAAATAGGGTTTATTGTCCACAAACCGCCTTAGTTCTGTGTGCTCAACGCAAATTTTGGAACAAGGTATAACAATTAGCGCATTAAATAGAGGCATTAACATAGCGAAAATAATATTTTGACTGTACTTTCCAATTATCAATAATTTGGATTTTTATCGACATTGAATAGTCGCTTACATGTTCGTTCTCGTTATGAGATTTCCTAGATTTTCCATCGAGTTAACTGTTATATTATTAAATAATGAACACTCTCTACGTTTTTACGAGCACGCCAGGGAAGTCCCTTTTCCGACGCGTGTTGTCAAATCGGTTATATCAACTCCAGGTCCAGTCATACAGAAAATCAACAATCTATCGCTAGTCCAATCATTTGTGCCACGGTAATGTAAGACTGCCTTTCTGACACCATTGTTAGAAAACCCAATTCTGAACCGGCTCATAACTATTGACCTGTCTCCAATCTGGAATATGTTTTGAAATGAATCGAACAATAGGTAATTGAGTAATTAGATAAATGCTTCGACAGTAGCAGTCAAAACTTTAGTAGGCGCATCGTACCAACCGATTCACACTAAACTTCTATAAATGGTTTACAACCTCCAAGCTAGTAGCCATGAATACTCGTTATGCAATGGATATTGTCATGCTAGATCTTAGTGGGGCATTTGATAATATTTATTATATATGAATATTACTGTTGAGCGATTTTGCAATACCCAGGGTATCTGGCCAAGCCTCAATAACTGAACCCATATCTACAAGGTCGAATACAACAAGTTAGCAAAAATGGGGCCATGCCACACGATATATCATGTCTCGATGGCGCGATTCATGGATCAACAATGAGATGAAAGCTCTAGAATAAATAAAAGCTGACTTCAACGACCATGTATATGCTGAAGATAACACCACTGAAAAATAGGTGAATCCGAGGTATATAAAGAACATTCAAAATTACCTTAGTTAATGGATCAATGGATCAATCTCCTTATAAACCGCATGGTTGCATTGAGTCTGTTAAACCGGTTCTTAAGATACTTATTGGCTTCCAGAGGCATATCACATCAAATACGACTTTGCAGTCATCATGTACCAGTGCGTGTGTGGAACAACTCCTGAATATCTGCAATCCATGCTAGCGTCGCATGTTTCCAGAAGAACTCTTACAAAATCAACTCGGCTCTGCCATTTGTAGAGTACCTAGAGTAAAGAAGTAACCGAAAATACCCATGCGTTATAATATACTACAATATTACAATGTATAACACATAACACATAAACCCATTTGTGTCAGGAGATAGGTTTTCTATATGTATTTTAAAACGTTTTTATGTCTGTATTATACATTATGAGTCATTGACATTCTATAATGTTCTAGGTTTTATGTGTTTAATGGACCGTGATTGTTTATTGTTTAAATATATGGCTCAATGCAAATATAGTTCTAGTTTATAAATGCAGTAGAAGTTTGTTGAATCTTCTCGAATCAAGAATGTTGTGGAATGTTCTAGACTGAAGTGTAATATAGTATAAATAGGGCTCGAATTTTGTTGTTGTTGGTTTCGACCAAGGAGGGGTTCGGCTACGCGGAGATGATTTTAATTATGAATTGGGGATAATGAGGAATACAATAAATGATAAACCGATCTGTGTGATCCCAGGATAGAATTCAAGCGGAAATCGGATATAGTAAAAGTTGCTGTGAATTAAATAAAGTGGATATTTGATATAATAAAGCTGTGATTTGGAGCTTGTGGCGTATTATCCGGACTCTAAACAAGTGACCATTGTACCACGGGGGCAGTTCCACAATATGGGACAGCATTAAATGGGTAATTCAAAGCTGTTTCTTGATATTTGGGGGCTCATCCGGGATAGCTCTCACGCGGTTTTCGGAGGACGCATTATCGTGATATCAAACTTTCATTTCATTGCCGGATATTATATTAATATCAAGGATACAATGGTGTATTGGAAGGAATGCTCCATGCGGAATATGGAGGCATTCATTGCAACAAAGAAACCGGGTTCTTTTGATCGAACAACAAACTCGCGATCGTAATATCGTGAATACTTCCGCTTCGGAAAAAATGTCTACGTATCAAAGAGTAGTGCGTGTGATTGTGAGAAAGGCGCAAACGCGTATATGATTGGGTATTGGATATTTGATGTAATAAAGCTGTGATTTGGAGCTTATGGCGTTTTATTCAGACTCTTAACAGGTTATGATTGTACCACAAGGGCAGTGCCATAACAGGGAACATTATTAGACGGGTAATTCTAAGCTGATTTTTGACTTTTTTTACTGGAAGTACTTTTTAAATTGAATATCACTTTAATCAAACTAAAATCAAATCATTTTATA
Source organism: Hydroides elegans (assembly GCA_001703475.1). Taxonomy (NCBI): domain Eukaryota; kingdom Metazoa; phylum Annelida; class Polychaeta; order Sabellida; family Serpulidae; genus Hydroides; species Hydroides elegans. The sequence continues at coordinate 22,281 of LQRL01127648.1, forward strand.
CGGTGTGAAATTTTAAGTTTATACCATTTTAATTGACCGCTTGCAGAAACAAATCAGACCAGAGACCAGATGTGTATGCAATTCCTTCTGATTATCTAACAGGACCGGATGAGAGTGAGCGGAATGTATATGACTCAATCCCATAACGAGGTGAACAAAATTTAGCGGTTAATGGGGAACCATTACAAAGTCTGGTATGCGGTAATGGTGGATTGGGATATAATGTACCAGATTCCAACGTGATCCCATCGGTATATCTTGCAAGATGCATTGTGACTCCTTATGTTTCGATCCCAGAGGAAATAGAAGGGGATTCAGTACCAAGGGAACTACCAGTGCTTATCAATGATGACTTACCGAATGTAAATTAAAATATCATCTAATCTGTTTATCTCAAACAGCCGAATGATAATGAACGCGATTCGAATGGAATTATCCACGGTGCGATTGGGACTCATTCTACCCCAAAGGGGTCGGTACTTCCACACGACCCAAACACCGTTGCTCACAATCTTGAGTCGGGAGCGATGGCACGTGATATTACCGATATAACATCAGTCTATCTAGCAGATCCAAGTGCTTCAAACAGTGAAGATACATAGTACCTGTTGCTTGCAAAGAGAAAATCATTCCGGATATAGATTCAAGTGAAACCAACTCGTCAACGCCAAACCGGTCGACTGCAGATACTGTTGAATCGGTTGATCCGGCTATATTTGATCACAATGCAATTCCCTCTGTCTATTTGACACCGCACAACGCTACGAACGTTATTGACCCGATATATTATGGGTAGACAATTGCAGCGGCGATGCAATTAAGGTTGATCAAACAATCATCATGACGACTGATTGTGTGTGAGACGACAGAAACATCGGACGGATTAATTTTTCTTCACTTTATGGGAAATTCATGATTAATCTATTATCATAATTATAAAAACACACATATCGCATTGATCGGGCATACCTAATGATGGGACAAAGTTGGTCCATAACAAAACATTCATATAAGTGAGAATAAAGTGATTTTGAGCTGTTACAAATGTATTGTATCTTGAAATAGGTATTGAATTTATCATAAATACTGCACATGTTTTTAATAGTTGGGTTTTTTTTTAAATCACGCAAAGCTAAAAATTCACTGTTATTTGTATTTAGGCTGAAATGGGCGATATGTATATGTATACCTAGATGTGATTCATTGCATGATTGAGCTGTCTCTCATGTGCTATCTTATATTTGCAGAATATCCACCCTATTATTATGTGTCGAGCTACATTTCTAAAATAATCATGAATCAATTCAATCTGTTTTGATTGTGTTATCGTAATTTGCTAGAAGCACATTCAATTTATGTTTGGTCTGTAATCATGTACGTGTATATATATATATAATCATGGTCTGTAATCATGTACGTGTA
>LQRL01127651.1:0-11236 GCA_001703475.1 Hydroides elegans
GGGGGGGGGCCTTAATGACAGATTGGGGTTCACACCTAGCATGCAAATAAACAGCGGAGGGGTTTTCCGCCGGGGAAGGGGGGGGGGCTTTTTGCCCAGGGGGGAGGGGATGGAACGCTTGTGACCGTTTACCGATATATTCAGTTGCAGTGAGCATTTAAAAAGAAATCCGACCAAGAAAAAATCCCACTGTCACCAAATTAACTATTCAATTCCCATCCAAAATGCACTGTAAAACGAATGACAAAAAATAGTGAAATCTCCAGATCACTAGCGAAGGTAGTCACTTCAATCCTTCCTAACTATTTTATGTAAGCGGGGCTTTACTTCTTCGCTAAACTGGCCTGCCAATTAATGTTATTGTTTAAATATGATTAATAAAATAGGTGCCTGATATTGAATTGAACATAATGTTCCTATTCATACACAACTGTATTATCATAAAATAAAACAGCTTTTGAAACTGATCCACAATCATGTGAATGATTCAAAACGTTTAACACCATATGCAGTAACTGTTATATTTGATTAAAAGTTACTTTTTAAAGCTGAAATGTGTTGACGATCATGTTTGTCTATATATTGGTGGATTTCTAAAATTTGATTACAAAAATATATAAATATTTGTTTTAGAAAATAATTTATTATCAAAAAATCTTATTCAAACAATCTTTTAAAACCATGTAACACATTGCAAAGCGTAGCACCATGCACGCACAGCAGAGCGTAAAGCAAGCATGGACCTTTAGCCTTTTAGGGGCACCACGCAGCTAAGTAAATCTGCCGATTTCCCATTTTAGCCAAATGAGTAGGATTGCCTTCGAGGGTTTGATGGCATCTGTACATGACGATGTTAAAAGGCGCCATTAGTTTTTAAAGAAAAATATCAGGATATAAGCAAAGATCAGCAAATACTTTCTGATTGCTGTAGTATGTATATTTTGTCCGTATATTTTAAATTTTGCCATATGCAAAATTATTTTTTTCCATGATGATATAAATTAAAGGTATATGAATATATTGTAATATTTTATGTGTCATATATTGAAATGGATTTAAAAATAAGGTTTTTATGCAGATCTAACAAAATGCTTAGAATTATATAAGGGGTGTGTATCGGTATGAATATTTGGTAGACCTATTCAAAATTGACATGCTTATGTGTATTGACTAGGAAAATGTTTAGATTGCAAAATGTGACTTATGCACTTTACTCCGTTTAGCTCGAGTAACAAAACATCCTGTATACTATTTCTTTATTTTCCTCTGCGAGGCGACTCATTGTGTAACTAGGACACTGCAGCAGGAGTTACAAAGCGTAGCAAAAACATAGGACTTATCTATAATTCAAAGAGCAGTATTGTAGTAGCAAAGCATGAAGGAAATGGGACTTATAGATATAGATTGTTTCACATATATCATATTAATAAGAGGAAGGGTTTTGATGAGTAAATTGACATCATCAAATTGAACGGAATGGTTGTGAAATGAGATAGGGGCCTAGAGACTATTCAAAGTTGGAAATTAATGCAAAGATATTTACAAATAAATATAGCATAAACTATATGATGTGTATGTAAGAGGACTTATATCAGATGTATTGAGCATTTAGCAATTATTGCAAATCATAATGGATATGGTTCTTTGTAATCATACATATTCATAGATGTTTTAATTGCGTAACTGGACAAATAAATAACGTAATCAGACCCAAAACTTATGTATTTGTTGGTTAGATTGGTATATGCCAAAATCATAAATCATAATATTAGGTAAGTTAACCTGTTAACTATGCTTTGCTTCATGCATTTAGTCAAATGATTACAAGTATATTAAGGTGAAAGCAACTCATTTTAACATTTTAAGTATATGATTAAGGCTTATGACGAACCATTTTGCATTTATTATTTGAAACAATGGTAACTCAAACTGAGTGATAGCCACATCAAGAAATTAATGTAGAAAGGATAGATCGATGATTGGCTCTATACAATATACATATACCCAAAACACATTATTGAGGCAAGAGCAACAAGCCACTGAACATATCGGATATCACAATTAAGCCATCCATATGTGACATGAACGAAATTCAGATTGAGCAAATTAGTTTAACGTGGCTATTTGAAGTTTTTCTTTCAATATAGAAACCGTGAGGATATTCTTTGCATGAATGGATAATCAATTTACGAAACCTATCAACAAATCAAAATGTCGTCGGATTTAATTATAAAGGCGCCAAAAAATCGGCAAAACGAAAACGAGGTTGAGGAAGCACTGGAAACACGTGTTAACCACGTGGCAAATACAAATGACGATCGACTCCTAGATATGTCGCCAAATAATGGCACGCAAAACACAGACATATTTCCAAATAATGACATGCAACTATCAAGTGTATCTCCAATTATTGAGAACCGAATATCGGACGTGTCTCGAAATAAGGAAGTTAAAGGTCGCAGTCCCCCGCCCTCGTATAAAGCAGTTTGCGATCAATACACGTTTTGTCGGCCTCCCCCATATACTCCCGCTGAATCCCCTGTAGGCAGCCGGCCGAATACCGCACTTGCTCAAAACATAGATGGCCGTAATTCAGATGTTCTAACATCGCTGGATAATAGTGAGAGAAACACAGAAATTGGAACATCGTGGGATAACAGTGATGAAAACGCTCAACAGCGCACATCGCAGAATAACATCAATGCTTTGAATGGTTCATATACGAATCGACACTCACATGAGGTGGATACATCTGACAATATGAATAATTGCTTAGTCCCTTTGCTCAACTCTAATAACCGGGTAACAGATCCAGTAACAACCCAAAATGCTCAGAACCATGCCAACCAATCAAACCGCAATGACCTTGATATTCAAGGTCAAACCTGTTTCACCACAATGAATGACAGTTTTGAAGCTCGAGGTCGTCCACAAAATATTGAACTAAGTCGCGTGAGAATAAAAATGGAGTCTATGAAAGCCATGTTTATTGTAATAGCGGTCATAATTGGTTTTATAGTGGTCATTTTGGCTATTGCAGAAGGGAAAAACCTATTTTCCAAAACCTACTAATAAGTTCCAAGGGTATCCGGTAAAAAAGGATGTTAAAATTTATTTTCTAGAATATTTATTGTTATATCTGTAGTAATTTTGTTTCATTATAATGAGTTTGGCAATTGCAGAAGAGAACTTATTTTCAAAGCCTTTGATAAGATTTCAGGGTGTATCCGGAAGAAACGATATTATTGTATTTATTTTTATTCTTTGTAGTGATTTTGGCTATTATAGAAGGGAAGAACCTGTTTTCCAAAACGTACTGATATGTTTATGTACATGTATGAGCCACCAACATATTGATATCATGTCGATGATACTGTGCGTTTGAGATCGAATACCACCGTTGTTAGCAATTGGTAAAAAAATAAATCCTTCATAATAATAAATCACTAAACTTGATGTATCTTGCTTTGCTACAATTATACTCTAAATTGCAAGACTCTACATCTTTCCTTGAATATAGGAAAGAGGGGTTAGTAATATCAAAGCTTGAGTTATCATATTTTATATAAATTTATAATACACGTGATGTAGACTTTTACATGTTAACGGAATGGTTTGCATAAATGCTGATTTCATTTTTATAAGATTTGTGACCCAAAGGGTATTTTTTATTGCTTAATCATCATTATACAATCAACAAGAAGGTTGATTGTGCCAGGGCTATGGGATTTGTAACCCGATGGTTGTATTTTGTTTAATTAAAGGAATTCGAAGCTTAAAGACTGTGTATTTCTTTTATTTTTGATATTAAGAATGAATCTTATAATGCATTCTAGTTTACACTACGTTTCTTTGTGAAATTAGAAAGCTAAATATACTAAATATATAACGAATCACAATCTTATAATTATTTTCGTTGTTTCATGATGTTTATTTATTTTTTAAAATAATAGTGTCTTTGATATAACTTTTCAACTTCAATGCTCAATACATGTGGTTATTTCCATAATCTGCTTATCGATTACATGTCGATCGAAATATATCCATAAACACCTAAACCTAAAATCAGGGATTGCGCAAACTATATTTAAGGCAGTCGAAACCACAATTCCTGCATCGATACTCATATATACGAATCATGTACACAAGCGAGGTTTAAAGCGACAACACTCGCACAGTCAAACAGACGGTCGCAAATGCGAACCTGCGACGCTACACACACGTTTCTTACTTCCGGTAACATACATAGTCTATACGTTGAATTTTCCAGCCATAAGTTTTCCCGCCTCTAAACTCCCAATAAATGATAAAGATGAAAGTATAAGGGATACCAAGGCAATAGATTCTATCTTAACTAATACTTATCTATAATGTTTACCAATCGAGTTGTTTTGCAAACTTATTGCCTATAAAATCTCATGTCCAGAAATTTGTGGCGGAAATCTTCTTGGTACATGTCGATGGTTTTGGAGACTTAGTGTGTTTTTTACCTGGTTGCTATATGCACATATTAACCCAATGCGGTGGCACATTTAAAATCTGAAAGGAAAAATCACGAGTTTGTTCGGGTTTGATTTAAAACACTAATAAAAGGCAGTTTATAATCATGCATTAGACTCTATCTGGTCTCAGCATATTCAAATACAATTTATTTAATAGTTTAGACAAATGACATGCTATAAAAATGCATTATGCGAAAGGAATTGTAATAAAGACTGTACATATTTCGAGTAATATCGTTGTAAGTTACACTAAATAATGTGAATTACTCAATCAATACTACAGTGTATAATTTATGTGTTGAGCTATCTCAATTTTACTTAGAATTTAAAATAGAACACAATTTTGAGTATATACTCATTCTATGCCAAGAACAAAAGAGAAGGGATAACGAATTTTTATATTTACCAAATATCGTTTGATGTTGGTAAATGCTAATTTTGTATGTAATAATTCAACAACAATATTTACCAAAAATCGTTCTGATGTTGGTTAATACTTATTTTGTATGTAATAATTCAACAACAATCATAAATTACACGTATAACAAAGATGTATTTCGAAGTTGCTACGTGTACTTTATTGTCATATTTTCGGGTTTAGGGCAAAAGACTGTCATGATACTGAGACCCAAATATGTCAATCAATCTACTGAACTTTAAAATCTAATATCGTATTGAAATACATATTCACACTTAAATGTAATTTACCCTGACATAATACATTCTGTACATGTATTACACTTTATCCAGAAAAAGAACATGCATTGGTTATTGAAATCATGGCAAAAAATCTATGAAATTACATAAACTTTCAAATGTATTCATAAAACGATATCACAAAGGTATCTAAGCATTCAAATGTACAACTATATTCCGTAACAAATAGGGCATATATTTATGACTGAACTACCAGGATAAATAATACAAACATCTAAACTATATACAGCTAAATGACTACATATATATAAGCCTTGAAATGAGCATGAAGGTTATTGTGAATATAAGTGAATATAAACTGAACAAGAGTGATATTATGCTCAAAAGAGCATATGAATCTGCTATCTTTTCTTTGAAATGAAATCTAATGATATGCAATCTTGATATAATCGTCTCATTGATTTTTGCCATGGATAGTCTATCAAATATCTCTTTCTTTACTGAATCTTTACTGAAACTATACCATTTTATGCTTGCAATTATTCTAATCAACAAAACATAAGGAAGGCTTTCCAAATGCTGCATTTGCCTTTTGACGCAATAAATACGTACGTCACATAATGCGACAATGTCCCGCCTCCCAACTCTATTGCTTACTGTATGATTGACACGTGTCGCTTTAGCCAATAGGAAATCGGCACCCAAGCGTCAAAGGGACGTACAAAACATGAGGTTCCGTGAAATTCCAGATTTAAGTTTTTCAACGTTTATTGAAAACTTTATTAACATTTTGTAATTTTGACCCGCCAATAAATAACTTCATGTTATTTGTCATAATATGGTATACTTTTTGTGTTTGTTAATAGCTTCTAAAACAAAGTTATGCGCCTCACAAATTATTTTAAAAAAACCGGACCAAAAATATAACCTGCTCCGTTTTCGTAAACGAAAAAGATAGCAGATAATTATTAATTGTTTGATTGATTATTTTATTATGACACTCTTGAGATGGGCCAATTTTTTTTCGAAGCCGTAATTGAATGAATGTATAGTCTTTATATGTCTACATAGACATTCAACTATGACCAACACTTGAAAACAGAATATTGCCTGTTTGATGAATAGACACCTGGGATGAGTATATAGTGCTCGTCCCAGTAAACACTAACATTAAACAATTATACCTTAACAAAAAAGGTCTATATTTTGATTTGGGTTTCAAAGTTTACTTATGTCCATTTGAATTGAACAACTAGACTATGTTAAATACATAGAACTAAAATATTTGATAAACGGTACAATATGTGGGAAAAATTGTGGTCACTGGTATATATATTTTTTTTATTGACACACAAAAGCCAATATTTTGTGTTCGAAGTCTGCTAATATAGACTATTCAACATGAAATTTTGTTGGCGCGGATTTATTTTGTTTTGACGGAAATGACAATGGCCAGAACGATAATCGCGCCAATGACGAGTAGAATGGCAACGCACTGATTTTCTAAAGGGTGCTATTTTTTCCCGAATTTTCATAACTTGCAGCACACACAATCTTAAACCTTGTATCGGTTTGTGTTTCTTTTTCATTGACACATAAAAACAGTATTCTAAGCTTGAAGCCAGTTTTGATTGACGTTTACATTGAACTATTTTCTTGCAGCGCAGATTTATTCGGAAGTAACGATGGCGTTCACGCTAACTGCGACAATGATGAGTAAAATGGCGAGGAACTATTTCCTATTGGGAATAAGTTTATGACGAAAGTTAATGCTTGCATCACTAACATAAGAACCTTGTGTCTATTGGGTTTCCTTTTAATGATTATGAACTGCTTGATTTTTTTTTCCATTTCATGGGAACTATTTTTTGCAGCGCGGATTTATTTTGTTTTGACGGAAATGACGATGGCGAGCACGATAATGGCGACAATGACGAGTAAAATGGCGACGATGCAGCACATCTTCTTGCGCGCAGACCGCTGTGAAAAATAAAAAAATAATAATATAAATAAATAAAATTACTCAAATAAGATATTGTTACTAGTATTATGAGATGAACGAAAATATTTTTTATAGACAGACGATGCAGCATATCTTCTTACGCGCAGATCGCTGTGAAAATAAATAGATTAATTAATAAATACATGCATATGCAAAAATATTACATATATACAGTTTCATGATATACCTATATAAAACATGGGGTAAAGAGAACACTTTTTTTATTTTCATCAACTATGCAACACATCTTCTTGCGCGCAGATCGCTGTAAAAAAAAACAATTTATAAGGTATTAAGGAAAAACATGTATAATCATATAATAAATATGATATTGTAAGATATCATTACATTCATTATGAAATGAGAAATGACTCTTTTTTATACGGATTGTCAAACAGTATATCAATAAGCTTCTACTCATCATTTATAATTAGGTAAGATCATTGAAAACGGTTTCTTGTTGATTGCAGTCTCAGCAACTTTTTAATTTGCAACAGATCAATCTAGATTTATTATTTATTGGATATGCATGAAAATTGCTCTTAAAATAAATAAAGTTATTGTGGCTATTAAAATACGCATGTAGATAAAATACCAGTATCAGATTGAATTCAGATAACATGAACTTTTTTTCAGAAAACATCAGGTACAAAAAGCAAGCAACCCAATTACAATTGAAGGGCTCCGTGCAACCACGTGTTAAGTCTGAAATTGACGTTTTGAGTAAAGAGGCAATGAGCACTTTTAGATTGGTCACTTATATAAGGATTGGCAAGTTGCCAAAGGATAATATTATCATGATCGCATAAATTTCATAGAATTATATACATGTAAGTATATAACATGGATCTATAATAATATGACACTTTGCAACACATTTTGACGAAACACGTTAAGTAGACTTAACACATTGTTGCACGGGGCCCTTCAATTAGTGCTTTACTCTCTTTAACCGCCTTTCAACGAACTGTTTATGTTTATTATATGGAAGCAACAAGGCGAGTAGTTTATTGTTGCGGATATTTTTATTGTTATACAACTATCCCTGTTTTCTTTACAACAATGAATCAACCCGGACAATCTATCCGTGTGGGAAATGTTTATGCTAAGAGGAAATCCTCTTGGGATCATTGGATTAGACATGACTGTACTTTCGTCCCTATATTCTTGTGGGGGTTTGTGAAAGATGTTTTTATCTATCCTTTTGCTTGTATTTGTACTAACAAGAAAAATGATATTTCAACTTCGTTTCGTCATCAAGCTTACAATTTTTCATTTAAGAAAGAAAGGCAAATTGATACGTTATAGGGGCAGGTTGACTTTAATTTTAGGGAAAAAACGTGGGGGGGGGGTTGTTTGTTATGACTATGAAGTTTACCTGATAATTGGATGCTTTTTGCAACTGTTCATTGCCACTTTCTACTTGCGATGCCGCGTTATATACATTGTCTTCGATTGTATCTGAAAATATATTTTTTTTTATAAATGAAGTGCTATTCAACAAGTGAAAGCAACGCAATGTTGTAAAAATAATCGGTTTGAATTATGTGTGCTAATGCAAATATGGTATTCAGGTCCAGTATTGGGCAAAGGCGGCAAGGGCGTTTTCTTTGCACATTTATGTTTAATCCTAGAATGAACATGGAATAATAACTAGCCAAAAATTATTACAAGATATTGTTGGAGTCCCATTGAATTTCAACTATGCGAATACAAACTAAAACGAAAAAAAATGGGAAAGCATTTTAGGGGAGGGGAAGGGGTGTGTCACTTAGTAATATTAAACATTTGAGCAGAATCAATAACTTAGGCAACTTAGTGCAATAGTACTTAATGAACAAATAATATTTGTAGGAAGTTATGGTCATTTGGTAGGGAAAGCCGTTAGATAAAGGGATATAATTATACCTCCACGAAAAGGTATCCAATTAGGCCAAGCAATGTATTGTGATTTTTCTAGTGAAAATATGACATAGAAAGATATGTGTTGTGACAAATGATACAAATGATACAAATGTCACACAAAGCCATATCGACAACAAGTATATCAAACGTACTAAGGAACGAACGAAGTAAAATCTATCCGTATGTTATGCATATCCAGTTTTCACTATAATTCGAAATGTGACGCAAACATGTGTCTGCAATATGAATGAAGTTTTATTATGTTTAATTAAGCCATTTCACAATAAAGAACGCGTTGTTTAGAGCTACAGGTCAGATACTATAAATTGTTGTGTTTTATTTCAAATTATAACACACATTTATAAAACTAAAATATTCTACTTACTAATGACTTCTCCTTGTTCGTGAACCATCGTACCCAATTGAGTGAAGATTTCGTTGATATCAAGAATGTCGCCCTAAAACACATGTCGAATATACGATTATAAAATCATAAATAATATTTTAGAAAGGAGAAAACGCAATTAGATATGTCAAATGAATGAATACAGTAATAAACCATGATATAATTGTCATATTACTCAATTTAATGTTTTCAAATTAAACATATTTCGCTCATGCATCGTCGTCTAAATGTTAAGTGTTCTTATTTTACAAAAACACTTATTTTGCAAAATGCATTATATCTGTTATACAATGTATATAATTTTCATTATAATTTTGATAAAGGCGAAATGTAACGGGACTGTCCAAATACAAATCGATCTTTTCTTACCCAGAACCATATACAATATGCGGTATACCTTGCCCTTCAATATACAATAAAATCATCAAAACAAAACTGACTTCTAATTGATGTATTCGTTGTTCCCTTTCTTGCAACAACGCCAAATCGACATCTATTTGTTCTTGTTCAACCATCATCTGTTCTCGCCGTTGCTCATTGGCTAATAGCCCCGCCTCGTCACTCGTCGCGTCCTGTCAATCAAATTTGAAACAGACCAATCAGTTTTTAAAATTAGATAATAGCTAGAGTCAGACATAAACTTATAGGCAGACAATGTATTGCATTTTAAGCTCATTGGCTAATAGCCCCGCATCGTCACTTGTTGCATCCTGTCAATCAAATTTGAATGGACCAATCAGAAAAAAGCTTGCGATTTCAAAGTCCAATCTAAATACACAGTTAATACATTTTTCAAATATTCCATAATAGCTAGAGTAACGCATAAGTTTATAAACAGGCGAGGTGTTGCATTTCATAAATAATGTGAGCGGAATAACAAGCTCATTGGCCAATAGCCCCGCCTCGTCACTCGTCGAATCTTGTCAATGTAATTTCAAATAGACCAATCATAGGCAGTTCGGGAGTTTGGGGCTATAATAATTTGATTTCCCATCATTCATGTCGAAAACAAATCAACAGCTATAGATTTGCTACCAAGAAGATGCTTATAAGCGAAAGTGACTACATATGATAGTTGATAAAAACTTTCAAAAATTTGTACAAAAAAAATGTACGTTGAAAAGCACTGATTTTGTTTAAACCAGTATCTAAAATCGTTACTTGACTAAATTTTAGATAATATTGAAATCATCAAAAGCGATTATTTACCAGGATGTCCTTCGCTTAATCATGGATCAAATTAATGAAGGTATTTGAAATTATATGATTATCCATCATAATCATTTTTTTTTAAATCCTATAGAAACAGATAATTTATAACAAACTTATCAGCAAATCATTATAAAGCAAATTCAGAATGATTCGCTCAGCTGAGACATATTCAAAATAATTCTCAATGAAATAATTTCATAATGCATTCATTGATTTATTCTTAATCATTTTTTAAGATAACAAGTAGATCAGTGAAGCTGATTCAGTCCTCCGCTACTTCAACAACAGTTGAAAACCGAAAAAAAAACAGAGGAAATCAATTAAGAATATCAACAAAAATCCATCCAACGTCTTTCTTACGTCTTTATCACAACGTCTTTCTCACAACGTCTTTCTAACAACGTCTTTCTCACAACGTGTTCCTTACATATTCATAGTTCTCAAAACATCATGATATACGAGTAATTTTTCTTAATGTGCCAAGTCCCCAAAATCACCATTTTTCAAAAAATCGCCAAAATTACAATTTTTGAGATTTTTCAAAAATAATAC
>LQRL01127661.1:2789-17654 GCA_001703475.1 Hydroides elegans
GCTGAAGACAAGATATTTTATCCTTTAGATCCAAGGAGCCGCGATGAAGACATACTTCAGTTTCTGGATCTGCTTCGTTGTAAAGCGGGAGTATCAACGTAAGCTCATCCTGGAAGGCTTTGTAGAAAGATTGCGCAACTGTACGAATATAAAGTTGTTCATCGCATGTTGCAGCATGCCATAGTGATTCACGGGGTACATCAATCTTGCCATGTGGTCCAACTTTTGGGTTTTCAAGAAACTGTAATATTACGTCGACTTCATTAGCTGTGAATGTTTTTGTTCCTTCTGCCATGCTGCCAGCATAAACAGTTTCGAATTGGAAGTGTGCCTTCTCTGGGGATTTCGAGAAATTATGTGATATTTTGCACAGAATCTCCTCTGTATATTGAAGAATATGTTTTGCTTCTCTGTGATAGTTACATTTATGTGCAGTTGCAATTATTTCACGAACGTGTTCTGGGTTTGGGTTTTGGTACTTATACGGAATATCAGTACTTGTGACTTTCTTGTATTGACTAGGGGTTATTTGTTGTGATTCTTTGAGTTTTAATTTGTTTTTCGAAATATGTTGCGCCTGAGTAAATGCAAGATCGTTCTCATTTTGTCGATTGAATGTCAGAAAATCCAGGTTTTCAGCATTTACAACAACATTCTGTTCAAACGCATGCCTTTGCAAAATGTCCACAATAGAATCCTTGCATCGCAATGAAATTGCCAGTTCCAATGGATTTAGACCACGCCATAGAATATTCATACGCGCGTTGTACTTGACTAGAAGCTGACATTTCCTAGTCGAGTTTATACGCACTGCACAATGCAATGGACTTTCGCCTGTATCTGGAAAACATAGATTGACGCAATTTTCCTCTTTCACAAGAAGTATTTCACATGCTTCAACTGAGCCATTTTCGATTACAAATGCTAATGTCCAGGGTTGGGCTGTAATAACTTTGGGTTTGGATGTCAACACATCTACACACAGTTCGTAATAGTTTAATCCCTTTCGTGAGTACTTTCCAACATCTCCGTATCGTCGGATGAATTTGATTAGTGCGGTGTCTTTTTTATCATCAATGGAAAGCATAGTTGATTCCTTTATATTATTCATCAGTGTTCGTAAAATGTCAAGTCTTTTTTCACTAGGCTTCACAGCAGCTAGTTCAACTCCCAAATGAAGTATGGTGTATTCCGCATTATCAAGACCAAAATTCAAATTGCAATCATTTATTTTACAACCAGCTTTAATGAGAGCATCTAAAGCGTCACAATTTGCTTCTTTGACTGTCGTTATCAATGCATTTTCACTATCAAGTGACCCTCTACCGAACGCTTCTAAATCGCACTTTGATTCGATTAAAGTTTCTACGGCGAACTGGTTATGACTTTTAATTGCAGCCATAAGCGGTGTATCACGGATGCCACGTTTGTTGACACCGGCGCCGTTTTGAATAAGATCCAACATGGCGGCTTTGTTGTTGTCTGTTATGGCGTCGATGAGTGGCGTGTCCTCGCGCAGGTTGTTGTCGCACATGGCGTTGAACAAGCGTTCAAGGTCTTCAAAATTCATGATGGCGGTCTGTGAAAAAAAAAACACTTTGTAAATAAATATCCAAATAGGTAGAAAAATATCGATATAAACAAACTTTTGTTTTAGTAAAATGGTCTGGAAATATATCAAGACGGGACAGGTGCAAAATGTACATGACTCATTTTTCCTGCTACTCATAAGTGTATTTTATATATCATTTAAGGTTAATATGCCTAAAATAATCAATTTAAACAATGCTTAATTTAATTAAATCAGGTGAAATATTATATCGACTCGTTCATACAATTATATTTTAAAACAATATGCCGCAATGTGTATGATAACATAATAAAGCAACTAATTAAGCGTCAGTTATTAAAAGCGTCAGTTATTTAGAGTTATTTAATTGTTAATACCCCTTTTGAGACGTGATATAAATATTTTACATATATATTGACATTAAATAAAGCCATTAAATAAGGAAATGTATGGTCACCATAAAGTCATCGCACAAATAGAACACATCGTTAGGACTGCATATACATGTAGACATAAATTTTACTTTATCTGCTAACTTCTAAAATCTGCATTCTAATGCACAATCAAGTTAAACTGTACACACCACGTTAACATTTAATAAGATGAAACACAAAGTCAAACCTTTATTGAACTCCTTCAATCCAATTTTATATTTATCGCATTGTTAGTTTAAAGAAAATATTGTCTCTTTTGCTATAAAACTTCATGTCCTTAATTCATGTAGACATGTGAATGTAACATGAATAATGCCATTAGCATATGAACATAACCAACATAGCCCACACATTAATAAACACACATTTATGCTGTGGCTATAATGGTCCTGGCATTGCCTTTTTTACGTCTGTTATTTAGTATGCAGAAACGTGTTTTTATTGATCTGATTCTGTGCCACACACACACATGTTGTGGACAGGCACATATATAGAATAAAGGCGCATATATAGCCTTTAATTCGGGGAAAGAAGCTGTTGCGAAGTATGTGTTTTGAATTATATCATCATGTATTTGCATAACATAAGGGAATCCAACGGAAAGGCGCGCGCTTTGCTTTTCATAAACGCGACTTGCTTCTTAATACAAGTCGATCAAAACTATTAAAAATTAGCAATTTATGGAACAGTGTTTTGCATACAAGACATAATTATAGATTATATAACAATTATAGACATTTATATGTGAAGATTATGGTTCAATTTGATTCAAATATATTTCTCAAATATTTGTATATTTCAGTTAATTAATTCATATTAAATGCGCCTAATAAGTTATGCGTACATTATCAATATATTTGATCATGTCAGCAATCGCAAAAAAGGATAGTTATTTTTTTTAAACATCGTGTAGATCCTAATTGACTATTAAGCAAACTTACATGTTTATATTTAATTATAAATTCACTTGAATTTTTCCTTTTGATATTAATATCACAGGTTTGATTTTGAAGCACATAAAAATAATCAACAAAACTAAAAATAGAAAAGTTATTTTTATGCTTGCCGCATTTCCAAAACTATTATTGCGGGTTGGACTTGTGGACTACTCTTCACGCTTGCCTAGAGATAGTTTTAATCTGTATTTTATAATATTCTATAATATTTTAGGTATGTATACTATATCATGAATCATATATATACTTTGAAGATGTTTTATGTACTTCGTGGAACTGGAGTGTTGTTTTCCTTTTTCTATATATGTAATTGCAAATGTGATGCGACTCCCCAAATGTAATAAACGTTTTTAGAATCTACTTTAGAATCTTAACAACAGTTGCACCACGAGAGCAATCCCACAGAAACAAGGGCAATATTGAGTCTTTTGCAGCTGTTTCTTGACACTTCTTATCTTAACACTCAAGGATATAGTCTCCTTGACAGCAACATTAAGCCTTCACATGCACATCAGCTGTTTCATTCAACACGTAATGTTTCGTGGTATTATCTTTGAAAGATTAAATATTATAGTCAGCTAGGGCAATATGAAAGCCCATATTGTTTACGCAGGCTATGTCAGGCCTCTGATACTTTTGCAAAAAAAAATATATTTTATTGAAACGACAAATATGCAGTTTGAATATCATAGCTCTTAACAAACACTTCGAAAATAATAACACTTTGTTATTTATTTTACAAAAAACGCTCATGAATGCCTTTATCATTAATATCAAACCAGTCTAACATCATTTTCAAAATATCCCTGAAAAACATTTGATACGTTTTAAAAAACATTGTTTTGCACTTATTTGTCTGAATTTAAATGATTTGTTGCTTATACTCAAAGGCAAAAATATTTAACAATTATATTGATTTTTTAAAACAGCAGAATATATCTTAAGCTTGTTTAAGAAGTTTAGAATTAACTTGTAGCTTTAGTCTAGTTTAGTTCAGATAGAGTGATGAGCATTTAGAAACACGCAATGTAAATTCGATCCCCAAACTATCTCGCATATTTTTTTAATGAAAGGAAATGAAGGAAAAAATTGAATGATAACTGGGAAATAACTGTTTTGTTATTTTAAAGAGACAACTATTGGAATTTAGCACCGACCAAGTACATCTCAACTTTGTAAATTGTGACTGATTGCCACCCCAGTTAGTTGTGCCTTTGCGATCCCGTCATTTGATTCATGGGGGATATTATCGCCAGGGCAAGGGGGCTTTAGCCCGTAACTCTAGTCCACTTTGTGCACTGAATTCGGTTATCGCCGAAATTATCATAATACTCATCTTTGGGACCGTAGTTTTTGATAATTTATCCGAGTTTGACACACATTAATGATAAGCCTTTGCCTATAAATTGAGACCTGACGACTACTCAACAGCACAGCTTCGAATCAATTTGGAACTTAAAGTCAATTAAGCCGACAGAGATACACATAACAATTAAACATGAAGACTCTTCTGATTCTCGCTGCAGTTGTCATGGTTGTTGGTAAGTATTAGTTTTTTTAATGAGAAAATAGGAAATTATGGAAATTAGGGAGTATTTCGATAAAAAAATGAATTTAAGGTGATGTGTTAATTGTTACATATGCAATAGTTTGTTTTATAAATCATAATTTAGCTTTAGAAACGAATTTAGAAACGAAAATACTTTTATGAGCAATGTAAGTGGACTGATTTGAAGTTGCACGTTTTTTATTTTTAAAAATTTCATATTTAATCTCTTGCTTATAAATATTAGCTACAAATTTTATTTTATGCTACTCAGCAAAAATAAAACAAAATCGATATTAATGAAATAGTTGTCACATCTTCAACATCATTGACGATTTAAGTCTATAAAGATTTGTAGGATAGGTTGGATCAACATGGGCTTCTTTCTTATTCTGTTGCAGTTTCTCAAGGAGCCGAACCCTGTGGCCCCGACGGTGATGGTCAATGCAACAACGGTTGTTCCTGTGAGGGTGGAGAACAGCATTGCCCTTTGTACGACCTCGAGTGCTCCATCCTGGACCCAAGTGACTGCTGTTGCTATCAGAATAATGAAGGACCAGCCCCGGACGGGTGTCAAGTTTCAACAGAGTAAGTTTCTGCATTATTTTCATTTTCTAATAAAAAAAAACTCAGTTTACTATAAAGTATGTAACGTTGCATTCTCATATTCATTTTATGCACGCGCATAATGCAGAATGTTGGAAAAATATTGGATTTAAAACATTTGACATATTTTATGTAAGCAAAAGATATATATAATCTGTAAGTTATATCAAGTTGAAGAATACGCGAGGATTAAATATTTGGATAGTTTTAAAATGGTTAGAAATTACGCTGAGGTTTCTTATTCTTATATTTTTCAGGGCATACGATGATCTTTTTTAAGTTGTCGGAAGATTATGGAGGGAATAGTAGTTATCTTATATATGTAGAAAACTTACAATAAACACATTAAAACATTATTTATTTGTTTCTGTTATAGTGTTATATTCAGCATTTTGTCAAAACTATGTGGAGAATGATATTAGAGAGATATGCTTGAATTTGATATTCAGAACGCAATCTGATATTCTGATACATTCAATGAATCCTCATGATTCATGCCTTGGGTATTGGGATTCATTTGCATGTTTATTAAGAATATTTTGTCTAGCATTATGTTACGTTAATGGAATACCTTTTGAACCATTAAGATGCAAAATTTGCATATAGATTAAGAATATATAAAAACTCATTAGAAATTAACCCTGAGTGTTTAATATAAACAATTAATTAACGAAACTTCAAATCCTTTCGATAAATATATACCTATAAAAAACAATAAAAAAACACGCTTAAGATAATGTCATATATCAATAGAAAAAAGTGTTACCATTGTAAAGAACGCTTAAGTTTGATTTGTTTTAATTAAGTCGATATAAACTGCTTCTAAACACACATACGTATTAAAGTCATCGATGGGTCTCTGCTGGTATGCCCTTATATTTATCAAAAACTGTGCGTGATAGTTTTGTGAGTTTACCTGTTACCGTTTTTAATTGTGGTTTTCTGTATAAACAAAACAGTCACAGTTCATATTCGCTGTACCTCAGGTCGGTAAAACAAATTCCAAAACAATCTCAATGTCCTTTAAATGTATATGGACTTATTTCAGTGCGGAATTATAAATGGTATCTCCAACTAATGTCCAAATGGAAATTATGCGTTTTTTACGCTGAAAATATATAAAAACAAAATGATATTTAATGTAGATAATATGGACTTCTCGTTAGTGTCATAAGCATTCCAAATCATGAGTGTTCCGATATCCAAAAGGGCATTCGCGTATCGTTATTTCCAAACTGCCAGTGTTTGTGGGAATGATCATGAAATATTTCAAGTTTGAGTAATGTGTCCCATTCCTTGATTCATGAGTGATACAAACTCTTCAAACAAAGCGAAAGTTTAGTGGCAATCATGATTCAAGTGATGTTACAAAAAACCCATAATTCTTTGCTATTCATATCATATGAGTATGGAAACATTAACGTTGCTTAACCTTTTCTTTACAAACGGTGTTTTTGAGTCTGTTTTGTATGGGGATGTCATAAACGCACATTGTCTTTAAAAGCAAAACCAATGAGCGTTGAAGGAGTGCTTTTGGTCCTTTTTATGAATACGTTAGAAAACACGCAAACATGTATCACAAACAAAAGCTTTACACATTTTCCTTTGTTTCAAGTTTTAATTTGTTACAATCATGAATACCAATCATCGGCCTCAGTGCATTAATCCACACCAATTAACAACTATTCATCTTCTGCAAACTTTAACGGATATATTTTCTGTATGGTGGGTTACGGCTTTGGCGTAAACATTTCTGGAGCAAAATAGAATACTTTAGAAAAAAATACTATTTTACCATTCGTTTTTTAATTCATACCAAAACAAATATCGCAAAAAGCACTCGGGTAAGCACTTCCTAAAAACTGTCATATAGTTATTTATAATTCCCGACGTCAGCGTCTAGAATATGAAAAATCATATTTTAAACGGCGAAAGTCGGGCAAATACCTGAAAGTGGCGTTATTAAAACATTAACTTTAGAACGATGCCTGAATATAAAGATACAGCAAACCTTGAAGTAGGCCCGATTCTGAGCAAAGTTTGTACTTGAACAACTGAAATTTAGTGTCATCCTAACTTACCGTTCCTTAATTATCACTCAGTAATTCTCACGAATGAAGACGTCGCTTTTCGCTGTGACGTCATACGGACGTTGCAATATCGGCCCCTATGCAACTTACACTCAATGAAAATACATATTGATTACAATATGTTGAATTATTTTGAAGTTCGTTAAGCAGCTTTGGTTAAAAGATGCATATATTCACACCTGCTTTCTTACTGATAAATAACAGGAATACATATCAATTTAAAATATAACTAAACAATCTTGGATCTATTTCCCTTTCAATTAACCTTATTCATACAAGTATGAGGATGATATCCAATTAAGCTTTAGAAACACTCAGTTAATTT
Organism: Hydroides elegans; assembly: GCA_001703475.1. Lineage (NCBI taxonomy): Eukaryota > Metazoa > Annelida > Polychaeta > Sabellida > Serpulidae > Hydroides > Hydroides elegans. The sequence continues at coordinate 10,317 of LQRL01127661.1, forward strand.
AAAATAACGACATTAACCGATGGTCGATGGTTTAAAATAGTTGTTATTATGCAATATGTGTCTATGGCACAAGCTTGACAACACGTTGTTCTTCAATAAACAGGCAGTGATGCAAATCGATACTTATTCAAGCGTTATATATTATTTATTTATTGATTGTAAATACAAATATAACCATATAAATGATCCGTTTGGTGATAAACGCTAGCCATGAATTTTATAGCAATGAACTTGTCACACGGCCGCTGAGTATACAAAAACATTCTTAGCCTAAGCATTTAACTATAAATACGAACAAATTTGTATCAATTCTTGGACAGTCGACATAATTGTTGACTTCTTCTGAGTATTTAGAAAACATCATTATATGACCTGAAAAACAGAAAGTGAAACATTATTTTTTTTACCATCGTAAAACACAATCCCAATATCTATTCCTTAATAATTCTTCAAATAAAATGGTATCAGATTATGAATGTATTTTCATAAACGGTGCTTTTAATTCGCAATATTGTTGCATTTGTTCAGAATTCTATGAGTATAATGAATAATTTAATGTACGCAATAAAGCAATGTTGAATACACTGTGAAGTTTATTTATAAAATGAGAAAAAAATGAAGAAACTCACAACCAAGTACTTACTTAGTTGTCATTACACACCAAACTGGGGCTGGTCCTTCATTATTCTGGTAGCAACAGCAGTCACTTGGGTCCAGTATGAAACATTCAAGATCATACAAAGGGCAATGCTGCGGTTCGTCTTTACAGGAACCTCAATTGTTCATTGACTATCACGTTCCGGTCCACAGGGGAGCGGCATGTCGACAAACTGCAACAGAATATGAATAAGAATGAGAAATGTATAGGCACTTGTGCACTCTTCACTAATGTTGTTGAACCCAGGCTAAATAGCATGATATACTAGGGTCATCTTTGATGTTAAGGATATAACTACCATAATGCTGCAAAAAGATCATTCGATCATGTATTGCAAAATTAAAATTTTACAATGAGCTTACAATGAGTCATGTAAAAGCTGATGATCAACTTGAATTAATGAAAGATGAGAAAACTATTATGTAAAATATTGATCAAATCAACTTCACATTTGCATTTTATCGGGGACAGAATAGAGCTTCAAAATCATGAACAAAAAGTTCCAAAGGAACACTTTCAAGATTGTCCATCAAGTTGAGTTAATTTTATGTTGATAATCTATGAATACAAATATTGATGACATCATGTCAATTCCACATTGAATTCTCCATTTTAATAAAAAACTCCTTAACTAGTCACTTTTTCGTGTAAATCAAATGCTTACCGGCCATCATGACAATTGCCGCAAGAATAATAAAAGTCGTCATCTTTGAAGCTGCGTGTGTAGCTCTTCCATCTTAATGGGCCACAAGAAAATGCACGATTCGATGCTCGGATCAGACCCCCTCCTTTTATAGATTGATTGCTATCGTTCATATGTAACAAAATTGATATATAATCTGGAATTATGGGCCGCCACGTGATCAGTTGATGATACTTTGGGCGATAAACAAAATTATAATTCAGTAGTTAACCGAACTTGGAATAGATAAATGGGCCAAAGAACCTCAAACAAACACGTCCATAAATGTTTGAAGAGAATAATTTGGCTTGCTGGATGCAAGTTAACATAACCTGCCCTGCAAGAATAAATGGTTTCCAAGCGGATACTGCAGGGTTGCAGTCATATAGTTTTCTCCCTATTTCCCAATTTTCAAAAATGTTGAGTGTCTGCGCATATAAATAACAACTTTTCCCCAGATGAAAAAAAATGCGATTACCTTCGAGTGATATTTTCAAAAAATACATGCTATTCTTTTAGCATTTTTTTTATACCAAAGATCAAGGAAAAGACTAACAAATTAAATATTATTGCATATATTTTTTGGGCGCACCTGTAGAAGTGAATGAAAAGGTCAGTCTATAAGGATATCGCAGACTACTAGATGAGTGCAAAGATAAGCGTAACGCATGATATACCATTTCCACCCACATTACTTATAGTGATAAGGTGGCCAGTGGTCAGAATGACGTGTTATTATTTATTCATTATCACCGACATTATCAGTTGGGACCGCAGTTCGTGATGAGATAAGAAGCTTTATACACATGAATGCTAAGTGCTTGTATATAAAAGGAAGCCTGACCTGCTCTTAGACAGCTTCCGATCGTTTGAAACAAAGTAGACGATACAGAAACACAACAAATCTTAAACATGAAGACGATTATTATTTTTGCTGCAGTTGTCATGGTTGCTGGTAAGTATAACTAAATATGAAAAATTAGGAATTAATGGAATATCTTGATTAGTATTTAATGTGTTCATTGGTATTCATGCAATAGTTTTTTGTATATTATTATTCTTGCTTGCCTCTTATGTCTTAAACGAACATTTGTTTGTGGGCCATTAGTATACTAACAGAGACTCCTTTGAAATCGGACATTGTGTATTTTTTAACTTCATCTTATTTCTAACAACTGTTAAAGAATGTTTTTATCCTATTTAAGTATATTCGATCACACTCGAGATTTATAAAATGGGGCTTTATCTACAACATCATTGAATGTCTAAATGTCTTTGATTTAATGTCTGGATTGGAACAACATTTTTTGCTATACCAACTTTCCCACGCACAAATGAAGAATGCCTATTTATTTCTTATTCTGTTGCAGTTTGTCAGGAGGCCGCCCCCTGTGGACCGGACGGTGATGGTCAATGCAACAATGGATGTTCCTGTGAGGGAGGAGAGCAGCATTGTCCATTGTATGACCTTGAGTGCTCCATCCTGGACCCTAGTGACTGCTGTTGCTATCAGAATAATGAAGGACCAGCCCCGGATGGGTGCCAAGTTACAACTGAGTAAGTTCTTAATATTAGGTTTATTCATTGTGTTCATTTTCCAAATAAATAATACAGCTTAATATTCAGCATGGAAATATCTTGGCAATATCTCAGTCATTCACTGAAGTCACAGAACGCAGAACGTTGAATAAATATTTATCCGTCAATATTTCAATAATTCCATTCAAAATTATTTGTATATATATACAATCTATCCTGGTTTCGTTACAATTTTGAGAACAATTCATGAAGACATATTTTGATAGTTTTAACAAGGTTTCATATTCTTCATATTTTCAGGTCATACGATGATCTGTTTTAAATCGTCGGAAGATTATGGAGAATAAGCGATCTTATAAATGTAAACAAACTTACAATAAACACATTTAAACATTATATATTTGTTTTTTTTTGTTTATGTTAACTAAACAACAATGAACGTCAAGCATAATCAATAACAAGGTTATAAGTTCGTTTCTGATAAACACTGTGAATTTTAATTGATAAGCACATTTGAAAAATAAGGGCTACTGCAACATTGTGCATACTGCAAGTCTTTAATTGCGTTTTAAGAAAAGGGGCATTGAGCGTTTTACAATATATCATTTATATAAGAATAGACAAGTGTTCAAATGATGAAGATAATATTGATTTCGCTTTTTTTAAAGTGGATAGTATGGATTCATTGTGTGACATTTGAAACACTTTTTTGGCGAAATATGTTAAATCGATCCAACATATTGTTGCACGGAGCACTTCAAAAGTTATTCAACTTTTGTTGTATGTGTTTGTCTTATATAAACGCACATACTCATTAAAATACGAATTTCATGAAATTATTTAATAAGCAACAAAACAAAATAATCTTAATGTTTACAACCAACATGAAAACGATTGCTTTTTTGATTGCTTGTTTATGCTTGCAATATAACTTAGCATAGGCATATATTCATATTTAAATTTGGTTTAATTTAAAGTAATTTCTATGTGAAATGTTACTCATATCAAATAAAAAAACACTGGCAACAAAATGCTATACTATTGCCAATGAAAACAGATAACTTCAGAATTATATTTAAAGAGCGTGGTTTTTAAAGATAACAGAAAAATGAAATAACCTTTCTGAATTTGATTTTTTTTCTAAATGGTTATTTCATATTTCTGAAATCGTTAAAAAACACGCTATTTATAAAGTATTCTGCAGTAACACATAGTCACTATGAATAAAATCAGTCTTTACATTTTTTTGTAATTTGACAGTCTTAAAATAGTACATCATATTCATAATTGTATCTAGCGCTCTTATACACGGACTTTGTGCTAAACAATGTGAGTATATAAACATATATGACAGAAATTGACTAGAAGAATTTTGGTAATTAAAACATATTTACAGGATCATTATTGGTTTACAAATTTGACAAATAGATAGTTATTTAATCAACCACAATGGTTACCGGGAATCTTCTATGTGCGTCAAGGTGATATAACACTGAGATATGACCTCAACACAATAACAATCCACCGTCGTCACGTACGCAGTCTTAAGATTGTATTTCTTTTGGAATATATTTATTTTAAAAATGATACTTTATTCTTATTTTAAACATTTAAAAACTAAACAAAATATGGTAGCAAGTTTTATAGAATTTAACTTAAAACATACGAACTGAATGAAGAACGTAGTTTAAAATGAAATGCAAACTAGAAAGTGATGCTTTGCTGGGTTACAATCAAATTATTAATTTTATTATCGTTTGTTTGATACTATTAGTATGTATATTTATTCAAGGAAAGACTGCAAGATTCATGTGACATGTTCATATATCATCTTGCTTATATATTTGTTTAGTCAGATATTAAAAGTATAAAAAAATATAAAATCCAAAATATGATTTCACCACAAACATAGTTTTTTTCTGTGAAAAGTATGCATTGTGCTGAGAAATGAACGGAAAATGTTGATTATAGATAAAATTTAACTATGATTAAGTTTGTGACTTTTCCCAAAAATGTCCCAAATTCTATCATAGGTGAATTTTATCTTTAATCCATATACCCTGTTCATCATTCTACATAAAACGACACATTTCAAACTAAACTAAATTCCCATTTTATATAATGTATAGCGATGTACTTATGTGTATTAAATTCTAGGAATAAGATCACCGCTATGAAAACTTGAAGTGTAGATAAAATCACTGCACAGAAACATGGATAGAATGAAAGCTAAAATCAATGATAACGAATGTACAAATGCACATCTCAAAAGTATGTATTTTGTATCGTTTTACCATAAAAAATATAGTTAATTTTAATTTCATTTCGTACTTTTTTGTGACTCTCTTGTTTTGATTTTTTTCATTATTATTTCAGAAATTATCGTGTCTCGCCTTGACAAAATTTAAAATATTAACAAAAGAAAACACAATGGTGAAGTAATAACATCCTAATTTTAACACGACTACACGAATAGTATGTTAGGAATAAAACTATTTTTTATTTAAATGGTATTTTATTTTTCCTTCTAGACCGGTTTCTTAAAAAACACAAGAAAGAAAATTTCGCAAGCGGCAATGCGAATCCAGTAAGGTTAAAAGTCCTAGTTTAGTAAAACTGATTTTAGCGGGATAAACTATGCTATTAAAATTCGTGTCCTAGCTGCATATTTAAAACGTGTTCCAACGAAAATCTTTTAATTCATCAATCAATCAAGCTAAACGACTCATAAAAATATTCACTTACATTATTGCTCCATCTTATAACACATATCAACTGTATATAAATTGAATAAAAAGATAAGGTAAACTCTGCTATCAGGATAAACTATGCTGTCAAAATCCTAGTCCAAACTGCATATCTAAAACATGTCCTGATCAACACGTTATTAAACTTAATTTTTGTACAATAGAAACGCGAATGCTTACATTTGATAAAATGGTGATACATCAACCAGGCTGAGTTGCATGTTTTTCAACACAGCATAGAGTATATAAATAAATATTTTACAAAAAGATGAGAAAATGGTAAATGTAACTTAATTACCACACCGGTAGGACGCTTCTGCTGCACAATTCTGCTAATAATCATATTGCTTACGAAAATAAAAACAAATATTTATAGAAATGAAGAGGATGTAGAAAAACACAAACAATGTGTTTTAAGAAAAAAAACTTGTCCTTAAAGATAAATTATAAGTATGTTTGAATAAAACTTATCAGAGTGCAGCCTCTTTTCTGGTTATGGGCTCAGCACGCTTCTACTGCGCCAATCTGCCATTAAAACTGGACCCTCATAACAATGATTGTTTATCATTTATGTGTACCTAGCTCCAGGGTGACCACATAAATTGTTGTGTAAATTCCCTGATCCTAAATACATATGAAAGCAAATGTGTTTATATTGATGACAGACTTATCATTGTTTATGGTGAACTCACAAGCCGCATGACATAAATTGACCTCACATGTTAACTTTGTTTTTATTTTGCGCTATCAATATCGCACTTGATATTGTGCATCCGCTTAAAAATATACATTTTTATAAAATGCTTACAGAACCTTTTTTCATTCAATTTTACATAATGTGATAGTAAAGGTGGAACTTGGTTATACTTGACACATACTTTAAGGGTTTCAAATAAGACCAAATGATATCGTCGTTTTAACGTCAAGTTAATTTTGGGATTGTAAGAGTTGATTGTTAAAATTTTGAATTCTTATTTTCAATCAATAATATTTAATACGTTATTGTGATCTAGTCGACAAGTTTTGGTCATGCATGCATGCATCCGGCACAACAGGAGACCTTAATATTTTACGGACAAAATCAAACCAGTAGTCTGAAATTCCGATTTTTAGTATACTTAAAGTTGAGCCAGCATCACAAAATGAAGTGTTGCGCATTAAAAACATTTTTTTTACTCAACCCTTTGACTCAACCCTTTGACTGCAAATCGTGGTTGATTAAGTGTAACTTGAAAGGATATTTTTTTTATGGATCACATATTAAACACACATGTACGTTTGCGTAACACAACAAACTTAATTCACGTGATTTGGATTATTTACATAAACTCCCCGTTATATATCGTCATAAATCAAATTGTATTTAGCCAGACCAAACACATTGACCGCTCATCATGATATTTAATCAAACGGAAATAGATATTGCATAATTATTTGTATCAAACTTGTATATTACATTCCACTTTATCGTCTACTCAATGAATGACACTGGGAAGTAACTCATGTAATGGGCTTTTAGTGGTAGACAAATATTGGTTAACGGAATCAAAGCTATCCATTTTGTTCAATAAATAATTGTGGCTCTTAAAACACTCATTAAATACCACGATAGCCGTTTTATGCATAAAGGGTTTTATGCATACATTATATTGGTTTCAGGTATATTTGATATAAAGTTTACATATGTAGAGAACGTATAGAGTATGGAATCC
>LQRL01127661.1:27584-39044 GCA_001703475.1 Hydroides elegans
AAAAGGAATTTTCAAGTACATATATGTCATATTATACTATCTTTGAAATCATGTTGAATATGGTTGATCTAACAGAATTCGAAGTGCACTTAAAACACTATCTTTACGTACTGCATGCAGTTTATATATTTCTAGTTGCAATTATCTTGATTAATTTCCTAATTGCAATTATGAGTGACACCCTCTCGCGCACGGCACAAAACATGGAGATGATGTATTTTTTGAATGCATTGGATGTTTCCATGACGATGCATAAACGATTCGGGTCTTGGTTGCTAAGGCATTATTATGATTTCATGTTGCCAAGGGTATTTACGTGTGATGCCAAAGGGCGTTTGTGTGTTGTAACGAAAGTAAAGCGCTGTGAGTAAGGAATAGATTCGTTTGAATAATAGGTTATTATTAATGACCATTATCATGATTTGATGTTGCCAAGTTATTTTACGTGTAATGCACTAGAGCATGTGTTCTGTAACACAAGTAAGTGCTCTGAGTAAAGAAGTGATAAGTTAAAATACTAAGTCATTAAACATCATTTTGAATTTATGTCGCCAAGGGTTTTTTTTCATGGGATACTCAAGGGCGTCTGTATGTTTTGACGAAAGTATAACCCTAACAAAGCGCAAATAATTGAACTTCGATAAAAGCTTATGATAAGTTTATTTCTTTAGAATAGTACGTGTTGTTTTTGCAATTATATACTTTATCACGTCTCATAGATGAAAATGTAATTATTAGATTCAAATAAAACTTCAAATGCTGGATTTAATTCGCCCAAATGTTATTCATGTTTAATATTAACGTAGAAGAGATTAGCACAGCGTGCTCCATTCACGAATGGCACATCATGATCCGCTGTTACAGTTGATTCAACTTTGTTTTGGGACAAATAAGTCCAGATTGATGACTTTTATTCACCACAAAATATCTTCTAATCATTGTCTAAAACCAAAAGAAAATCATGCAGAGGACTTCAAAATAAAACCACAAATATACTTTTGATATGTGAAAAAATGCAGGCAGACAACAATTTTGGATATAAACATAACTTACCATTTATTTGATAAGCATAAAATAGAAATGCCCTTCTATTGATAGTAAACGCCACAATTTTTCATTAGTGGATTACGAAATTTATGTGTGGCGGATGGCGGGATGAAGTTAAAACACAATGTGAAGTACAAGTAGATTTTAATAAATTCGAAGATCAAATGCACTTTCTATAGCCTTATAGACACTAATATATTTCTATTAAAATCATCTATGGGTCCGGCACATGCATAAACCAACGATTCATTTATCAAGTAGTTGTGCGAGTGTTTGGGAAGTTTACCTGTAACCATTTTCTCTACATGAAGTAAAACAAGATAAAGACACGCTCCATATATTCAACATATATTTGTATTTCGAACCGGAAAATATGATGTAACAATGTCAATGTCATTTCAATGTAGGCTGGCTTATTTATGTGCGGATTTTGTAAAGTTTATAAAGTATATCTTCCTGATAATGTTGCAAATGGATATCATGCGTTATAGATTGTGCGCATTAAATATAACAACAAAGTTGTTTTTAACGGCAGCCATCTTGTTTATGTTCTAAGCATTTAGATAATGACTGTGACGTCATCCAGTAGATTTGCTCTGATCATCACGGGAATGTTTTCCCATAAAACCCCCATCAATAACACCAAGTTTTCTCCCTTAGAAATTCCATCATTCATGAGTAACACTAGCTTTTCTCACAAAGCGAAATTAATGCAATCATAATTCAAATAATGATAAGACGTAAATATTACTTCGCATTCATAGCATTAAGGTCTTGCAAAATAACAAGCGTTTGTCGTGCGTTTACATGTCATTGACGCCCATTGCTTAAACCACAACCGGCGTTAAGGAGTATTTTTGCTTTTGTTTCTAACGAATCAATGAGAAAACACATTTGCATTTATCACGAAAAAAAAAGCTCGAAAAATGTTTCTTATGCTCGTTTCAAGTTTTAATTTGCAACAAATATGAATACACGTACACGATCCTATTATGTTTTCAAACTCAACATGACGGGAAAATAAAAATCAAAGGCATAAGATTGAATGGGACTGAATTTAAAATTGACATGCTAGCCGATGACACAACGTTATTTCTTAAGGATATTCTCTCTCTTCGTAAGCGTTAAATGTCATCCTATTATTCTATTTCGTATCTGGCCTTAAAATCAATATAGAAAAATCTGAAGCTTTACAAATAGGCAGAAAAACGGTAGAGTACATCAATATAAAACTCTATGATCTTAAGTGATCCGCGGGAAATATAAAATCGTTAGGCATACGTTATTTCAATGATGTATATACCATAAATGATGTGAATTTAACTAGAAGAATTTCAAGCCGTGCTTACTAAGTGGTTAAACACCCATTAACACTGTTCGGAAATATTTATATAGTGAAAAGTCTAGCTTTGCCAAACATTATCTATGTGACAAACGTCCTGAACTCCCGAATGGTCCATCAACAAAGTAATAACTGAGATAAATTATTTTATATGGGGCCAAATGCGAAACTGGATTCAAACATATGTAATTATAAAAGATTATAAAGATGGTGGACTTCGAAATCTAGAATACAAATCATTCATGATTGCACAAAAATCGTTTGGGTGAAACGATTAGTAAACAACCCAAAATCACTGAGTTCAGAATTCATAGCGGAATACATTCAAAAACAATACTTATCTTTTACACTTGCATTGACAATAGAGCCTGATAGATTATCAAGAAGCATTCCAATATTTTATCAACAGATCCCAGACTACTGGTATAATTCCCAACGCGACCCAACAAATTTAAAATTCATCAGAGGTCAATGCCTATGGTATAATCGATAAATCAAAATAAATCCTGAATGCTATTTTAATGCTGAAATGTCCAATAAGCAAATCAATATATTAAATGATATTTTGAACGCAAAATGGTGTACTTATGGATGCACACTCAATCAATGAGTTTAATTTACGCGCTAACATCTTGACTATCAATAGTATCATTTCAGCTATCCCCAAATCATGGAAATCAATACTTAAAAAAAGTTCAAATACAAATTATCTTTATTGCAAGATCCAAACAATAAAAATGCAAACTTAAGAAAGACAAATCACAAAAATTGAATCAAGACATATATTGGTGCTTAGTCAAATCAAAACGTATTGCTCCAAGTTGTATTGAAAGATGGAAGAAATCAAATATTACATTAACAGATTCGCAGTGGAGAGAAATATTTATCACAACAAAGTATTTAACAAACATTGTTAAGCATAAGCTGCTTAATCTTAAAATTATGCATAAAAAGTTATGCATCAGATGTTATTGTTATTGTAGCAAAATTTGATAAATAAGTAAATTCCAAATGCAATTTGTGTAATGATGAAAATTATATAATTAATGTATTTTGTATGTGTAAGAATGTCACGTTGTTTTGGAAGCTACTTGAAAATAGGGTAAAACGAAATATTGTACCAAACATAATCATTGACAGACGTATGAAGTTCTTAGGATGTTTGAGAATCGATGTCCCAAACCAAGTATATTTTGTAATATATTACCTGTTTCTTCAGGCTAGAAAATATATACATAGATGTAATATAAAAAAAAACGAAAATGTATACCTTACAGCTTTTTTGTCGATGCTTCGAAAAAATACAGAGATAGAATGCGGATTGTACATAGAAAAAATTTTTCCGAGCATAGATCTCTATTAAACCTACTTTAATGTATCTGTGACTTTGTTAAGTATAAGTACAGTGTTTTATGATATATGGATAAACATGTTACACATTATTATTATGTTTATTTGTGATCGGTGTTTTTGCTGCAACAAAAAAAATCACTCTTGATTTCTCAGTATAATTTAGTTATGTTTGCAAGTTATATTAGATCCTGTTTACTTAGTATTTTTGAGTGAATAAAAAGAAAAAAAATGATTGCTGCCAGTTTATCCATTATTTCTTAGCATTTAGAAAACCTCATTGAATGTCCTGCAAAATTACAAAATCAAACATAAATTATTCAATCGTAGAAATGAACCAAGCATTTATAGCTCAAATATTCTTCAAATTGAAACGATATAGAGACAATATGTGTGATTTCTAGTGGTCGGAATTGGTCCTTATCTTCTTGATGTAGCGAAGTCAACATATCTTTAGGTTCGAGGTTTTCGAGGAAATCAGCGCAAATTGTTGATTCACGTTCCGGCCAATAGAAAGCCACAGCGACGCATGCGTGGAGAACATTATAACCGGAAGTGACATTTTGTTGAAATAGGTCAGCCCCGTTCGCAAGCAGTTTATCCGTTACGCTCTTTGATCCACACGCGAAACCAATCTGCAACGGTAGCGTGATGGTGTGCTCTACGCTTGCCATCTCTTGCTGCAAAAAGCGACAGGCGCCATTTTGAAATTCAAATTCACAGGTGACTAAATGTGTCTTTTCCGTTTTTATGTTTGCTTTTTGTAAATAGTTCTCAACTAATTCGCTGTTGTCTGAGATGAGTGGTTTGAAATAATCGGCATGTTGCGAATAGTGAATATAGGTATACAAATTAATGTTTTTGTCAATGGGTTGCACCTTTAGTGTCATGCTTGTCTTTTTTGCCACAAAAATAAAATTGAGCGACTCGAACAGATAGCTTCAATATTCAAATGATATTAAAGCCGCAACACAAATTCGCGATTTTATCTATTTTCTTTTAATTAATTTGTTAATCATAGATATAAATATGTCTTCATTTACGTCTATATGCATCGAGGTATTTAGTCTTATCCGCACTTGGTTGAATCCATGATACATTTGCAATTAATATTAAAATCAGAACAATTTGCTGAAGTATATCACAAGAGTCCATTTAATTGTTAAAAGACAGTTGATGATGATTCATTAATCGAAGAAAATTAAAACATTTCAAAATCTCTGATATTGTAAAGTTATTAAAGGGTACCTTGCATAATCATATAGACTTATCTAGTAGTTTTTTTACACAATCAGAACTTTACAGTGTTTTAAATTAACCCAGTAATAATTTTTGTTGTATTTAAATATAGATGAATAACGCATGGTTCATATATTTGTTATGTAGCAGGGAAGGGGCATTACTTTCCTAATATTTGTCCACTACTAAAAGCACAATAATTGAGTTTCTTATCAATGTTAGTAATTGAATAGATTATGGTGAAATATGTCATACATGCCATGCCATTAATTATTATGTAATTTGTGTTATTTGTGTCATTTACTGTCGAGATAATAGGTGAATTTGTTGACTAGGGCTAAATAAACTATTATATGATCAATGACGATATATAACGGAGCGTTGATGTTAGTAATTTGAATAACGTGAAATAAGTCTGCTTTATTACGTAAACGTATGTTTTATATTTGATCCATTAACACCCAATGTACTATATCAAAGTTGGATTATCAAGCTGGAAGAATCCCGGTCAAAACGTCCCCAGACACTATATGTATGTCTCTAGGACAAAACGTCAGAACATTTAGGCAACATAGGATATACAGTACTCGACCATTAAGTCCCCTGACATAAATTCTTATGAACAAAGTCAGCAAAAATGCATTGGACATTAAGTCCGCCGACGTGAAGTCAAAAATAAAAACGACACTTTTGTATGTTAAAAACATCAAAATTCAATCAATTTTTGTTGGGCTGTGGAAAATTCAATAATTTTGTTTATACAAATGATTATAAATGAATTAGCTCAACTATAGCAGCTTTTCTTATGCTTCCCACCCGACAAAGACACGTTCTTATCACGTCCTCTTGACTTAACTATCGGACATCGTATTTAGGTATTTAAACTACATGATAAGGAGGTCCTGAGAGTGTGGTTTGCCGAGTAGGTAATAATAATATGCTTCAACGAAGCCTTCAAATTTATAATAAATGAAACAAACATTAAATGTTTAAATATATTTATTGGTTAATTGAACAATATATGGTTTCCATTGATGCACTGGTTGCTATGAATTTCTTCTTCTTCTTATGGTTTAGAATAAATCATATGACCTGAAAAAAAGAGTTATGACTTCATAAATAATGACTGTCATTTGATTATTTTTACAGTTATCATTGTAATTATCTCAATTTTCATTGGTTTAAATCATTTAGATTCTATTTGATTAATCAGGTTAAACATTTTTTGTCATTGCCTTAAGTTTTGATGGTTTCAAATAAAATGTTAGAATTCTATATATTATATCTTTGTGATATGGAACATATATAGATTTTCCATATTTTCTGTAAGTTTTACAAAGGAGCACTAAGGTGATTGGTGGTAAACTTCTAGATAATAATTATTCATGTTTTGAGGGCAATACGTTGAACGTGAACCGGAAGGTGGGGGTTGGAGGGACCGAAGGAGGGGCCTGAGGTCCGTCCGACCCCATGCCCGAGGGACAGCAATCAACATATTGCCCCAAAACATGAAGTTTTATTTTTATTAAATGCCTTTCTGATGTTTTTTTATATATTTGAGATTAAATAAAAATGATTTTATACTTGTCACAATACCCTGCCATCTCTGTGTTGTAAATAAAATGGTCGAGGGCAAAATGCCACGGCAGTTAACTAATCATTTCATTATAGGATATTGTATAGGCATATAAAATATGATCAGGGTCTCATACACAAAACACTAAGCATCCTTTAATTCTAATTTCGACGTCGATATCTCTGTTAATGATTGACATTTTCATTTGGAACTTTTTGAATAGTTTTAATCTGCATAAAAACATGACTTTAGGTTAAAGACATGTTCAACGTAAAACATGGCTAGAATAATGTCATCTCGGATGCCGTTTCATCGATTCATAGAGTTTGAAAAATCTAAATCTTAAGCTTTTACCGAGATGTCATAACTTTTAGTATGTAAGTAGACTTAGATTTTTTATGCGTATGACCCCAGGAATTCAATATAAACTTGGCTCATTATTTTAACCATTATTTACGATTTGTCCATACACATAGAATGCAAGCATGCTTAGGTCTAGATTAATAAATTTAAAATGAGAACTTAACTCGAAATGAACTTAACTGAAAGCATATACTCACTCGGTGAGTATATGAATATATAAAAAAAGAACTTAACTCGAAATAAACTTAACTGAAAACATATACTCACTCGGTGAGTATATGAATATATAAAATAGAACTTAACTCGAAATGAACTTAACTGAAAACATATACTCACTCGGTGAGTATATGAATATGTAAAAAAGAACTTAACTCGAAATGAACTTAACTGAAAGCATACACTCACTCGGTGAGTATATGAATATATAAAAAAGAACTTAACTCGAAATGAACTTAACTGAAAACATATACTCACTCGGTGAGTATATAAATATATAAAATAGAACTTAACTCGAAATGAACTTAACTGAAAACATATACTCACTCGGTGAGTATATGAATATATAAAAAAAATAACTCGAAATGAACTTAACTGAAAGCATATACTCACTCGGTGAGTGTATGAATATATAAAAAAAGAACTTAACTCTAAAAGCACTTAACTGAAAACATATACTCACTCGGTGAGTATTTGAATATGTAAAAAAGAACTTAACTCGAAATGAACTTAACTGAAAACATATACTCACTCGGTGAGTATATGAATATATAAAAAAGAACTTAACTCGAAATGAGCTTAACTGAAAACATATACTCACTCGGTGAGTATATGAATATATAAAATAGAACTTAACTCGAAATGAACTTAACTGAAAACCTATACTCACTCGGTGGGTATATGAATATATAAAATAGAACTTAACTCGAACTGAACTTAACTGAAAACATATACTCACTCGGTGAGTATATGAATATATATAAAAAAAGAACTTAACTCGAAATGAACTTAACTGAAAACATATATTCACTCGGTGAGTATATGAATATATAAAAAAGAATTTAACTCGAAATGAACTTAACTGAAAACATATACGCACTCGGTGAGTATATAAATATATAAACAAGAACTTAACTCGAAATGAACTTAACTGAAAACATATACTCACTCGGTGAGTATATGAATATATAAAATAGAACTTAACTCGAAATGAACTTAACTGAAAACATATATTCACTCGGCGAGTATATGAATATATAAAATAGAACTTAACTCGAAATGAACTTAACTGAAAACATATACTCACTCAGTGGTAACATCATCCAACGTGCATCCATAGTCGGGAGCCGTTCCGTTCTCCTTCTCATAGCAACAACAATCTCCTCGATCCAGGGGGTCGCAGTAAACGTCATACAAAGGGCAATGCTGGGGTCCACCTTTTATATAATATTTATTTATATTTGATTTTATAATAATTATATCATATTAATATTATTGTTTATGAACATAAAAACACTGCTCATTTAAGTATATATGGTAGCAAATTTCAGATGTGCAACAAAAACCCCGACACAATGTATAATTGTTTACAACACCAAAATTAAATCCATCTTTTTATCTGTAAAATTTCAATGATTTTGTTGACATATCTTAAACGAATTAGCTCAATGATAGCATCTTTTCATGCAATGAAAGTCATATAATGAATAATGTTGGAACCCACCTTCACATGCACAACCGTTGTTGCATTTGCCCTCACCATCTGGACCACAGGGACCGTCTTGTTGGCAAACTACGTTTAATAAAGGATGATTATTTATATATATATTCACTTATTTATTTTTTTTAACTTGTTAGCCCCCAGCCAACCAATTTGGCTAAGGGCTATTGCTATCCCCATTCCGTCCGTCCGTCTGTCCGTCCGTCTATCCGTCTGTTAACATTTGAGATACAATAGTTTGTCCGCGGCATTTCAGTATGAATCCTTTGTCCTAGGGTTCTGAAACTTTACACAGTGAAAGAATATATATTGCAAAGTGCAACGTTGAGGTTTCAGTTTGATCGACCAAAAAATGTCGAAACTATAGGGATTTGAACTTGGACGAATTTGAGATATTTTGGGATATTTATACAGCAGTTTGCCCGCGGCACTTTGGTATAAATTCTTTGTCCTGGGGTTCTGAAACTTCACACAGTGAAAGAATATATATTGCAGATGTGCAACGTTGAGGTTTCAGTTTGATCGACCGAAACATGTAGAAATTACGGGAGTCTGAACTTAGACGATATTTAGATATTTTGGGGGTATTTGTAAGGCGATCTGAGCGTAGAACATAGATAAAGATTGCGCGCGTATATCGTGACGTTGTGGACAAATATGTTGGGGCATCGATGTGAACACGACCTTGTGAGAAAGATGTTGTGAAAAAGACGTTGTGATGAAGACGTTGAGAAGAAGACGTTGTGAGAAAGGTATTTCTTTTGACTAGCTTATTTCATTCCACGAATATTCGTGTTAAAGACTGTTTGGCCTAGGCTGGGGGCTTTGCATCTCTATTTTTTATTTTTATTATTTTTTCCATTGTTGCATTTGCCCTCACCATTTGGGTCACAGGGACCGTCTTGTTGGCAAACTATGGATTAACAAAGTATGATCAATTTTATTTATTTTCTATAATTTTGTGATAAAAAAACGAGTGGTAGCGCTACAATAACGGAGCACGCAAAGTCATACAAGAGCATTTTAAAATCATCGTATCCATTTACACCTGATAATGATATTGTTATCTTTATGATTCATCTTATTATACATTTCTCCGTGGTATTAATAAAACGTTGTAATATCAGTTTTACAATCAAAATCTGAAAGGTTCGATTATAATTCGAAAGTACAGTTCCTTTCGAAATCGATAGAAACGCATAACTTTAATTTAAACCACTTACCGGCCATGACAATAAGTACAGCGAGAATGCCTAAAGTCTTCATAATTATAATTTATTTTTGTTTTCAAATTTGTTCGTTATTCAAGCAACCCGATGTGATTGTGTGATGTTAGCCGATTTAGGAACATTTTATAGTAGATGCGTTATCATTATTATCAAGCAAGGTGGTTGCTTCGTGGCGATCTTAGGTCCTAGCTATTGAATGAGTATAGATATCATGTTAGATAACTATGACGAGTACATAGTATACGGACCAGTGTATAGATATAATGGTAGATAACTATGACCAGTACAAATTTGCATCCTACATGTACATGTTGTCCTCAATACTCCACAACTTTGAAAACGAAAAAAAAAAGGAATTGCAAAAAACAAATATTATATTTTTTTTTCGCGTTATGTGAATATCTTTGAATGGGTCAAAACTGTTCCCATTATTCCCAATATTTTCTATTTTATTTATAAAATTTACATGTGTTCAGTTTTAAACTACTATGAAAATGCCATGAGTATTCAATAGTTGGGTTATCCTGGTATATAATCTAAGATCTCGGCCTGGGAACCCCAAAGAGATAAATTATAGACACAATTTAGATTAGATCATTCATATAGACCCTGGTATCACACAGGGGTTGTAGGTCAAAAACCCTAAAGGTCAGAGGCTCCGAAGGTCAGATGCCTGCTATGGTAGGTCAAAAGCCCCAAAAGTAAACGAATCATTTTTTTTTAATGTTTTGAAATATCATTCATGATTAAAATTATTTGTTGGTTTATTTTTTGGTGACAACTATTATGAAATAATTGTGCTTTGTGTAATATGCATTATGGATTACACTACGATAAAACTCAATATATACACAAACAAATAGGCGAATCCGATCAAAGGCGAACCTTAATTTAGAAGCATGATAAATATTGTAAGATTTAGCATAATCATTGTATTATTTTATAAAATATGCCCGATATATATTTGATTAGGTATCAATATATTTTTGGAGATAACGGGGTGCTCACCTACCATGCAGAATCGGGGTGGGGGGGGGGGTTAATTGACCTTCGGGGCTTTTGGTCGCGCACCACATATTTATTTCACACAACTTGCTCAAGATGGTTGACAAAGTGTTATTGAGTCAATGTAGACGCTTGACATATGGTACTGCATACTAAGGTCCCTCTTAATTATCTGTCCAAAGATTACGAACTTGCACTCACAAAAGCAAGGATAGGTAAACGGCAGACTACCCCTCTCCCATGAAAACTCGAGGATAATCTGCATAAAGGTGCAGCTGTCAGTGGCTATTTGGGTCTGCGTGTGCGGAATTCAAATTGCTTTAAAACATAATGATCATATGTCCGCTTGGTTTACAATATATAATACCAATCCCTTTCCGCAGACGTAACGCAAAAAGCCACACACAGCACCATAATATGTATGTATATTGCAGTTAGTCTTAATATATATCTAAGCCTATATCTATGTGTATATGAATCCGGCCCAAAAAATTTCCGCCCAAAAAGTTTCCGGCCTTAAAGTTTCCAAAAATGATAACATGGGCGGATGCCATGCGTATATTGCTTATGGTGAAGCACCAGAACCTGTAAA
>LQRL01127663.1:5668-19237 GCA_001703475.1 Hydroides elegans
ACCCACAAGCAGTCTGTTTCAAAATATACATATCCTTAAGTTTGCTGATATTGTTAAATACAAAAGTATGTTAATAATGTACCAGGCATACCATAATAGCCTTCACAAAAATTTACAATTGCATTTTGATATCAGTAGTGAAAAACAGGTTCATGTTACAAGGTCAAAAGACAAGTTTAGAATTAAATACGCTCGAACAAGTCTTAGATCAAAATTGTTATCGGTTTCAGGACCAAAGCTATGGAATAAATTGCCAAAGTCTATAACGTTGTCGCATAACTTATGTAATTTCAAAAGGTTACTCAAAAATAGTTTGATCAATTATAACTGAATTAAGGCCAAATCGTTTTAAAATTGTCATCAAATATTAAACTAATTATAAATGTACATCTCAGGTTAAAACTTAGTATCTACGTCATTTACTGCATTCTAGTCTCACTCAAGCGAATGTTAAAGTTGTGTCAGGGCTGGCTCTCTAAAAATTCTACTTCAAGCCAATGGCCTTCTCATTTCAATTTTTGTATGTTATCAAGTGTCAAGTGTATACACTCTATAGTAAATATATATATATAGTGTTTTGTTGTTGTTATAAAATGTATATAATTATTGTATGTTTGTAATTGTTATATTGAAATCTGAATAGAATGATGATTGATTGATTGATTGATTGATTGAATTTGAATTTGAATTGTCCCAAATCCGAGTAATCCGTTCCAGTTAACTGAATTCCGTGAGAGCCCGTTTTGATAATAACACTTTGATTATCCATTGTTTGTTACATAAAAAATGAAAGCTTAAAAAAATAGTTTTGATATTATTTGATCTGTTTTTATATGTAAAAAGGTGAATATTGAGTCGCATATTACAGCACTATTAAATAGTTGCATAATAAATACAAATTTTCAAATGCTTTTGAAATATAACATTTTTTTCTCCTTTTATCGCCCATATAGGTTAAAGTTATATTTATTGGTCAGGTTTTCTATCGAAACTGAAGAAGTTAAAATAATTCTACAAACACTGTCTTAGTTGGTCGATTAAAACTCCACATGTATTTAAACGCCATTTAAAAGCAATTTTGTATGTAGTGCGGGTTTTGTGCGTTGCCACACCTCATTTTTTACCCCAACCCCAAAGGGTTGCGGCCTATAGATTGGGGTCTCTGTCTGTCCGCCATCGATTCCTTTCCATGTTGTATCTTTGTAGCAGATGGTCGTAGAGACCTGGCAATAAGAGATTCGTTGATTTTAATACGATCTAAGAAAAGAATCGAATTAAAACCCGAACCGAGGTTTTTCATCGAACCGAATCGATTTGGGTCCTACGTTCGTTTAGATTTGGGATATTCGTCGGGCCGTCCGTCTGCCAGAGTGTCATCGCTTTCATGTAAGAGTAAAAACTCTTAACTTTGGAACGAGTGTCATAGATATTGGGATATATAATTTTATAAAGGGTCTGGGTGTCTAGATGTGCAGTTTATAGTTATATATTTTTTCACACAAATATAAAACGTGAACTGGTTAGAATTGTTAAATAAGATTGAAATGACTGATTCTAATCACGATAGAGATCTCTAGATTGATGACGGCCCCTTTGATACTTTTGCTTGAATTCGGTTCATTCTCGGTGACAAATTTATTCAAAATTTTCACAAAAGAGCATTTTTTTACACATGGACTCGTATGGACTAGATCTTAATCGTAGATGTATGGTTGATACCTCTATAGTATCTCCCGAAATATAGATGTGTCTTTCGATGTTTTAGACCCGATTCGATTAACTTTTGGTGGCAAATTTGGCATATAAATGTCATAAATATCTGGTTTTAGATACACCCTGAACTCAAAGGGCAAGACCTTTCCATAAGAGGGTCATAGAGACATGATTCAATGCGTTATAGAAATTTGGCAAGCTTCCGGTGGTGAATTGGGCAAAATAATGATTTTAGAGGTACATTAACTCTTACGAGCTAGAACATTTTAATGGGGTTTCATAAAGACTTGGTAATAGGCTAAAAGTAATGCGTTTGGCTTGCCGCTAGGTACCGATTATTAGGCCCCAACCCAAAAGGTTGGGGGCCTATAGGTTTGGGGTGTCCGTCTGTCCGTCCGTTTGTCTGTCCGTCATACTTTTTTGTACGGGCTAGAACTTTTGAACGGAAGGTCATAGAGACTTGGTTATAGGCTCAAATGAAAGGTCTTGGTCCGTAGATGTGCCTTTTGACCATTTGAGTCAAAAACACCCGACCGAAAGTTGTCAAATTGGCCAAAATATCCAAAAATAGCAGGTTTTCAAGACTTGTGCTTGTACGGGCTAGAACTTTCAAACGAAAGGTCATAGAGACTTGGTTATAGGCTCAAATGAAAGGTCTTAGTCCGTAGATGTGCCTTTTGACAATTTCGGTCAAAAACACCCCACCGGAAGTTGTCAAATTGGCCAAAATATCCAAAAATAGCGGTTTTTCAAGACTTGAGCTTGTAATGGCTAGAACTTTTGAACCAAAGGTAATAGAGACTTGGTTATAGGCTCAAATATAAGCGCTTGGTCCGTAGATGTGCCTTTTGACCATTCCGGTCAAAAACACCCGACCGGAAGTTGTCAAATTGGCCAAAATATCCAAAAATAGCGGTTTTTCAAGACTTGAGCTTGTACGGGCTGGAACTTTTGAACGAAAGGTCATAGAGACTTAGTTATAGGCTCAAATAAAAGCGCTTGGTCCGTAGATGTGCCTTTTGATAATTTCGGTCAAAAACACCCGACCGGAAGTTGTAAAATTGGCCGAAATAGCCAAAAAATAGCGGTTTTTCAAGACTCGAGCTTGTACGGGCTAGAACTTTTGAACAAAGGTCATAGAGACTTGGTTATAGGCTCAAATGAAAGCGCTTGGTCCGTAGATGTGCCTTTTGACCATTTCCGTCAAAAACACCCGACCGGAAGTTGTAAAATTAGCCAAAATAGCGAAAAATAACGGTTTTTCAAGAGTTGTACGGGATAGAACTTTTGAACGGAAGGTCATAAAGACTTCTGACATACTCGAAAACGACTTTGGGGGCGTTGGGGCCTGTTCGTGTTCACTGAATACTTGTAAGAATGAACTGAACCAAACGCCTGACCCCTCATTCAGCGTGGGTTGGGAAATTTTAGATAATATGCATTTTCCCATCTGATTTTGCTGATTTTGTGTACATTTAAAGTAAGGATCATCAATGATTCAGAGGAGTTGCTTATATTACTTGCCAAAAACTTATTCAAAGTTTTCATAAATGGTTTTAAATGGTTGAATGTTTAGATTTGGTTTACAGATCTGCCATGTCGACTGTTAATCTGCTGGCTCAAATGAGATGCAACTATTGTTGCATGCTGCGATCTCAAGTATATAAGCGAAACGAAGTATCACAACCCTATTTGTAAGTTTTTTTCGTTCTGTTGATTCTTAGATACTTATTTGCCCAAGTTTGTCACATGTCACGTGTTTCCCTCGTGATAGTTTTTTTTTTAACGAATAACGGTTATAATAACGGGAAATGGTTCTCAGAAATTGCATAAATATTTCTAAAAGTACTTTGCCCTTGCGTAAGCTCGAAGTGTGAACTTTTAAGAGGTCGGTTTTGAACAGATATACCTTGAATTATGAAATATATTCATGTAAAAACTTGTATTTTGTTGTTTGGGTTTCAGGCAATCAAGATCTAAATCTACAAAGACACATTACGAAGTTCTTGGATTGTCAAAAGATGCCTCTGCTGCAGACATTAAGAAGGCATTCTTCAAACAAAGCAAAAAGGTTAATTTTTCATAAACTCAAACAATTATTCCATGTTATGTGCTGTCCTGTGATATGTCGTGAGAGTGAGTATAGCATCAATGCGAAATGGTGTGCATGTATGTAAAAATGCGACGTGGCGTTTTTATAGCCCGTTAGGAGGCTTGGTAAAAAAAGCAATGAAAAATTTAAAAAAAAAATCTATGATGCTTATCATTATGTATTTTGGTGATAAAAATATACTTATGCCGAAACCTCACTTTGTTGCCTTGGTAAATCCGTGTACAAAAGTTTGAGGTTGGCTAACTCCGTTTTGCTTTTCAGAACTTGTTAATACGAAAATGTAGATTTAAGGTACAGTAAACTAACATTGACGTTAATGTGAATTTTCCAAAATTCCTTCTAAAGGTGCAATTTATTAAGAAATAATTAGTAATCACATACAAACACATTTTTACTGTCGTGGTTCAGAGTCTGCTAGCCACCTAGCCGTCTGCAATGACACATCTTATTTATACTGTGTATATGGTATCAAAAGCACGTAAAATAGTTCCAAACTAAGTTGCTAAATAAAAGATAAAATATATTATTTGATTTATTTTCACCCGACAGACACATCCGGACACAGGCGGTGGTAAACACGGTGATTTCGTTCGTGTGAATGAGGCCTATACAGTATTAAAGAATCCAGTGACCAAGAAGGAGTACGACTTAAGGACCTTTGGGCACGGCCAACGTGGTGGGCCAATGAGGGGCCCTGGGCCCGGTCCCTTTGGTGCCCAGCCCCCGCCGGGCTCTGCATCCTATGAGGCCTATAACAAAGCGAGGCAACGCTACTATGAAAATATGAAACAGCAAGAGAACAATCGCTCACAGGGATATCAAGGCTATCAAGGGTAAAAACTTTTTTTTTTCAATAAAATGCTCACCTCAGACAAAACTTGATGAATTTTGAAAATAAAAAGTAATTCGTTGGTAAATAGGCTATATATAGCTGGTGACTTATAGAAAGTTGAGGTTTAATCACAGAGAGTTATTGATGTAGTTTAACAAGAAATGAAACATACAACTGCTGAATATTTTCGATTTTAAGATAATAATTTTATTTCTATAGTGGTTATCAAGACCCAGGATTCGGAGCTAACTTGGACGCAACTAGATTTTGGCGAAATGTTTTGCTCATCTCTGGATTTATCTTATTCAGCAAGATAACATTTCTCTCAGCTAGTATGTAAGTGTCGTTTCTTTCTTTCATATAAGTGCTTCTCCGTTTTATTTTTTAGGCCATTTGAGACTTGGGATGAACCTTCAAACCCCGAAACTGAAGCACATTTAGGGAAATTAATAACAGGATTAGTTGGCTTTTCGGTCTTGGGAACAGTTCTCGGCTTGTTTTCTATTCTTATGCGCCACAAGTGAGTTCAAACTTCCCAACTTTTTTTAAAACTCTTTTTAAATCAATAACAAATTGAAAAATGCCTTTATTTTGTGACTCGGTCTGTGTTTAATGGTTTTAAAATAACATATTCCCCGATAATTGTTTCTAACAACGCACTATAACTGCGGCTTGTGATAATCAATACCATTTTCAATGTGTTTTCCAAACAAAATTTTAAAATCATATTTTTTTTTCTTTTAACCACGTTCCCGATGTTTAAAATGGTGTGTGTGTAACAGTACTAAAAGGATATTTAGTATTTTGGGCAAAAAAAAAAACAATCACAAACCGTCACATAAATGGTTTATTATGAGGCAATTTTCTTTAAGAATTTCAAATGTTGCTTAGGCTTGCCGAGAATGTTCAATTTTGTCATATGCCATTACTCATGAGTCATTTGACGTATTACATACAACCTAGGTTATCGTAGTTATTTTAAGTTAGTACCGTGATAAACAGCTTCATAATGATGCTCTATCATAACTAGGTTTAAAAACGTCATATTTGTAGGAATAACTGTAAATATTTATCTTTAAATATCATGCTTTACGCTTACGTGCATTTTTAGAAAACTTTTCGATATGTTTTCATAGTAACCAGTGGTCTGATTCAATGTCTTTGAAATTATCTAGTTATATATTTAAGGCAATGAATTTGTGTTTTTTTTTCTCTGTAGAATCCATCTGTAGAATACGACTTTATATATCATGTTTGTTTTCTTAATTTTGGTAGGAAACGACGGGATACATGGAAAGAGATGCACGGAGTAGACCCAGGGCCTTATCGTAGCTCCCATACAATGCTACATCGGGATAATGCCATGAATAACCCACGCAACGCGTATGGCACTTATCCTCGCAACGTAGACTTTGATGCGCATCTAAAACAACCTAAAGTTACTACGCTTGAAGAGAAAGTCAAGAAGAAGAAAAAGAAGGTAGTTTTAAACTCTTAGATACAGCACGTAGTTTTAGGATTTCGATTTTTTTGTTGTGTCAAGAATTTATATGTTTGAATTAAGGGGTTACAATAACCCGAAAATGAACTCTGGTGTCAATATTACAATTAATTTTCATTCGCCACTTTGAATAATATCCTCAGTATTGAAATCATCTATGAACAACTTCCATTCAAAACAGAACTATTTTAAAGATGCCATCGATGAATAATTCTTTCTAATTATGCATTTAATATTTCCACCTTCAATGTTTGTAGAGGAAAACTCAAGAAGAGGAAGAGGCTGAAAAAGTGGATCACCTCTCTGCATTGCTCAGCGGAAAAACACCAGTGGAAAGTCAGATTCGATGATCAATAAGATTTTAGTTTTTTTAACTGTGATGAAACGTCTTTCCTGCAGCGTAGCTCCGAATCGTAAAGAACGAGAATTGCTTTTCAAGTTATTGCACATGTTGGATAGCACGCTGAAAACTGTTGTTGTTATTGTTTTTCAAAGTTTTTTTTCTGGATATCTTCCCGGCCAGGCTGGTTGATTTTCTATTTAACATTGTTGTTGGATGAATGACATTGTGACGATCGGTCACTCTAAATATAATTTTGATTTATCAGCATAGGCATTGAATATGAAATATTTCGAATATAATACATTGTATATCAGAGAAATGATGTTAAGTTAGATATTTACAATGGTATATTTATTATATTGAATAGATATCGGTCTAGTTATGTTCGAAAAGCTTCAAATTGAGACTAGAAAGCACGATTCACCGAAGTTTTTTAAACCCTCAATCTTAAAGTTGCCATAAAAATAACACTGTCGTGTATTGTTTGTACAAATTTAAGAAGTGATTGAGCATTATCAATATTATTTATTTCTTCAACTCTGAAGAAAAACTCTAAATTTATCTTTATATATTTTGTCCGAAAATGTCACTCGCATTATGATAATGCGAGTAATTTGCCTTGTTAAATTGATTACTGTGTATAATTTTATTTTATAATTAAAGAATATTCTCATATTTTAATTAATAGTTTATATATATTCAGTGTTTTATCTAATTCAAAGCGATAAACTAATAAAATGCTTTTAACAGATATATTGTTTGATCAAATACTTGTTCTGTAATTGGACAAAGAAACATATTTTCAAATTAACATTTCGCGTTCAAATCTTCAAAGTGCAAGTAGCGCAATTTGACACCACAGTCACCACTACAAAATAGATGTGTGGCCTAATAATTTCGTATTTCTGGTTTTGACGTAATGTGTTGAAGAACAAATCATCAGTAGTTTTACATATCTGTTCGACGAAAAATGATTTCAAATGAATGTTTTGTTATTAATAGTATTTAGGCTATATATGTTAATACAATCGTTCGCACGTTCGTTTCGAGTTTTCGTCGAATGAAGATTTTTTCGAACGGTCAAATTTGTTATATGTATTTTATTTGTTTGCTGGGCAAATCGTTTTGATGAACTGACTTGCCAATTTTAACATTAAAATAATAAAAGTGTAATGCTAATGTTGACTCTTTTCATTATTAGTGTATTTCTTCTTGTCAAAATTTGTTTTTATTATGGAAATTCAAATATAAAATTACTACTCTTCAATTTGTATGGAAAACAACGTTTCCTCTGCCAAAAGCATTGTAACAAGCCCGTTTCTTTAAGTGAATATGTATTCACCAAAATTTGATTACATGATAACATTGATTATCAATAAAAAAGTTGACATTATTATTTTATTTATATTATATAGCCTACACATGATATGACTAAGATACTAATATTCAATATTCACATCTTTGATCTAAACATATCAACATATATATCGTTAAAAATGAATATATACATGCAAACTTATTATTAAACACCATCACTTTACACAATTTACCTCCCAATGAAATGTTTAATCAGTAGTAAGCACTTATGATATTACCGATTTTTAGGCTAACCACACATCTATCTTCCAATAAGCGAAGTTTATTTTTCTTTCATTTACGTTAGCTCGATCTGGATGAAGAATCAAAGGAAGTTTTATCGGATGATAAAATCAATTTCTTAATTGTCAATTGAAGTAGTATACCTTTAATAATTATTTGCTTATAATGAGATGGAAAAATCCTATCTAAGAAGCTACACCATCATATACATGTAATTACAACGATCCCCTGGAATAATTTGTTTCTAAATATCCATAGCAAATTGTCCTATAATAATTTAAATTTCTTAACACGTGAGATGATAACCTAACCCTAACAACCTTTTAAATCTAATACTACAATACTAGACATGGATTGACTTAGCGACAATATTAGTGGAGAAAACAGGCCTAAAGAAGACGCGCAACCGATGGCCAAAATAACGGCCTAGCCAAGCGCTAGATCAGCGCCCTGAGGCTCGGTTACATTTGCGTAAAATATACTTTTTCGTGCTTTCCAATGCATTCTCCACGAGGAACTAAAAATGCTGGCGTTATAACATTCACCTAGCGTTTTGGGGTGTTCCATATGGAATACAATGGAAAGCACAAAACAAGCTGCTTTTTTAACGCAAATGTAACCGCAACCTAAGCCGACGGCCAAAAAGTTGCGCCCTTATTAAGCCTTCGGCTAGTCATTAAAGAGCAAGTCTGGGTCGTGTTCGTCCTCAAGCAGGTTGGCCGCTTCTGCCACGTGGACTCCTTGCTCCTTCAGCTTCTCCTTTTCGGCCTCCTTTTTCTTGCGGATCTCGCGCTTCTTTTCCTGGATCTTCTTCAGTCTTGAAAGGACAAAATATAATTAAGAAATATATTAAATAGGTTTTGTGGTAATCAGTGCTTTTTTCATGCATTCAGTTCCTTTAATATATCAATTTTCATATGTAGTTTAAAGTGGCAATTCACAAGGTTTGTTTTTACTGTTGCCTACAGTGTTCACATAAGCATGTAAATCATTTGATAAAATTAAGCTATTTTGAAATTCTTACCTAAAGAACTCTTCTCTTTCTCGCTCATCTAATTCGGAGGAAATGTAGGCTAATGTTCGCTCTATGCGGGGAATGATTACTGAAAAAAAGAAGAAATGATTATTATTATTATACAAAAAAAAAACATCATTAATGTCTTTATTTGGCATTTAATTAATTCCCAATTTTACGAACAAGTTCACAATTGACGATTCATATCAGTTTAAAAGATCAACGAATCCATCGAGGGATTTTTATAGCTATAGGGATTTTAATACTATAGAGTCTCCGCTTGGTGCTTGCGCGGGAGACTTATAAAAATAATAGTTTATGACTATGGTATATTGTTCTTGACGAATAAATACTGACCATGTTCTATAGCATTAACTCTCCTGTTTGTGATTTTGATCACTTCGTCTAGTGTCACAAACGATGTCTGCAAAGAAGCGAGTTCCACTAGCAATTCAATTGCTTTTGCATAGTTTTTCTTCAGTCTGTCAATTTGCTGTCCACCGCGGGACAAGCCAGTGAGCTCATAACCTAAAAAGTTATATTATGATAATGTTGTTTATTTGATAGCAATTAGTTACATTGAAGATGGATAGGTAAAACGTTATGTTTGATATATTTAATGAATAATGTTTTGTTAAATTTAGACGCAGCATGCCGCTTATAGCATTTCACACTTTTTCGATAACTTTCCTTGATCTTAAATAATTATAGCGCTATTTAGTTCTAATTAAAAAAAACTTCGACTGTTGCTACTCACTATCAGATCCATCGGAATAATGTTCAAAAATTGGAAGATTAACACCTGAAAAAAAAAGAGGGTTTTCATATGTTCATACAGCGTAAAAATGTATATGACAAAAGCTCTATTTGATAAAAATAAATTCAGCAATGATGATTTTTTTTCAAATACATCCATTCATAATTTGATTTAGATGCCGATGTAGTTTTAGATTTAGTTTTTTTGAAACTAACTCATCTTAGAAATAATATCCACTTTACAGATACAACATCGATTTAATGTCATCAATAAATATGAATATAATGGGTAGTAAAAAACACAGTTCGTGACATGCCTGCAACATTTTCCTTTTTGGTTCGGACTTTAATTTGTGCCTTGTTGACATTCTGAATGACAAGATGGTTTATGTCACCCATTGCGAACTTGGTTTCCGCTAATGAAAACGATGCATTTTTCATTACCTCTCCCATAAGCGTCTTTGTCTAGAATAATCAAAGTATAACACGATATAAAAAATAAAGTTCATGTTCATCCATATTATGCCTAAATGTGTAAAATACAAAGAAAATTTCATTTGATATTTAGAATACAGGCAATTTGATATTGGTACTATACATAAGGAAATGTCATCAAAAGGACCTTTTAAAAGTCTATTTCGATGTGGTTTAAGGATATTCGATTTAGAATCAGATTAAAAGCCATGATCTATTGTAAATATATCTTCAAAGAAATTATAAAAACTGCCAGTACCACAATCTTAGCGGATAGATAAACAAACCTTAAAAATAACCTGGTAAAGGGAGTCTGCATTGTTTATTACTTTAAAATTTTACTAATCTATCACTTAATGATATTGTAAAATTATATCATGATGATACTCAATCGCACTTTGAATACATACCTCAACTATCTTCATCAATATTTGACGAAACCGCATTGTCAGTGCATCAGACTTCTTTTTTAATAAGCTATGTCCCTTTTGTGCTCCTTTTAACCTCAGCTTCATAGCTTGTAAAGCCCTTTAAAGAGTAAATATACATTTACCAGGTACAATGCATGATGTGTTGGACATTGCTAATCACACGAAATGTCTGGTGTAAAGAGTTCTGTGCAAACAGTAGCCGAGCGCATACGGGAAAAGTTCATGTTATTTAATGACCTTAAGCACATACATTTGAAACTCTTTAAACCAACATTTCGTGTGATTTTCAAACAATTTTTAAGTTGAATTATTCGCATGAATACTCAGTAGCCTACTATCATGTATAAGTTTGAAATGTGCAGTCTTGGCTATTATCATTTTTCTGCATGTGTTTCACAACATATTTCTCGTGAAATATCAAAGATAATCCGCATAAGAATTAGAAGTTTAAACACAATATAAATTGTTAAAATGATTAAGGATGCCCAATCAAAGCTCTGGATGGATTATTTCCAAAAGTATCATATTTTTTTAGCTGATACAGGTACTTTGTTCTTTTTCATACTTGCAATAATCGCCCACCTAATGGCAGATGACGAGGTGTGTTAAAAATGACTAATCACAGATTTTGTCCGAAAAAGGCACCCTTAAAACCGGAGTTATTTTATTCAGAGGTTTTAGTTTTTGATAAATGACGACTTTGTTAATTCATTCTAGGCATTTAAACTAACATTTTAATAACTCTTCATTTTCATTTGTGGATTTAGATTGCATTGTCTTAAGAATATATTCACCCGAGGTTAGTTGCTCGATATCTTAGGTAAAGCTAACGAAAAAAAAACAGAAATATACGGCTCATAACTTTCCGAGCTTTAAATGGTACATCCATTATGGACTCATTTGTCACATTTTATTTAAATCCCAAAAGAAATAATCAACAGTGGGTGTAATTTGACAAAAATACCAAGCCTAAAATATTTACTCAAACCTCCAAAGATAAATAGCTGGTGATTGGCTAAATTTATTACTCTACGAGAACTAAGTAAACACATCTAGGATGAAAATCATGGTTTGTTTATATATTTTTCAAATAGTAATAAAAATACCGTATAGTATAAACATATGTAAAAACAGCCAATAAGGACACTCAAATTGTATTTAATGCAGAAACGTGACCACCTGGTTATATTCCTATGTGTATATCGGATATATTGTCTGATTTGCCAGTTTTGTAAACGAACCATATCATCTCCCCTTAAGTGATAGCTGACGGTCAGAAAATGTAAAATTATAATGTCATTTTGAATTTAATTTTATAATGAAATATTTTAGAAGTGGGATCTAGTGAACATGAAGAGAATGTATAATTCATGTCACTCAATGGGATATATCTTGGAACAATTGTCCTAGAAACATACAACGAGAGACATACAAAATTCTTAACAACAAATACATGATCAAAAATGACTCGTTTTTCAAACACAACAAGTCGCAACTTAGACGCCATAGTGAAAAACTACTCCTCGAACCAAGTCGCACAGATATCAGAAAGCATTTCTTTGTGAATCGTATTATACATGATTGGAATAGCCTGGCCAAGAAGGCAGTATCTGCACAGACCACTGAAGCGTTCAAAGAAGAAATAGAGCCGTACATCCTATAGATGAGTACGGGATCATCAGGTGAATATCAGGTAATACATTGTTTCGGTGGTTTGACCTTAACTTCGTTTGACAGCGATCCACACGAATTTCGCCAATTTTGCCCTATTACACGGGTGGACATAATATGAACTGGACATAATATGAGCGCTGGATTTTAAATTGTCAAGTTTCTTTCGTATGCAGGGTTTCACACAAGATGGCGATCAACTAGTGATTGCTTCCGCCTCCATAAGAGCCCGTGTATTAAAACGAACAATTGCCTTTAATTTCTTTAAGTTAGATACATGTAGTTGGATATAATACTTTCAATATGTCATTTGACATACCGTCATAGTCTAACCCTATATATAATTGAATCTTGACATTGTTTTTAACTTTTAGTTTTGACAACCTAGTGGGCGATATTAGATTAAAGTAAAAATGTATTTTTTTAAAACAAAACATTTAAATATTTTTTCGAGTGTCAAATATCATGGATACTATTGGTCATTAAATAGAAGTTAGAAAATCCAATAGAAATGCAATAGTTTGATGGATATAAACTTTGACATTTCGTTGTAATTGTTCCGGAAAGGCATTTTTGTCCGCCGGAAAGGCATTTTTTTCTGCCGGAAAGGCAGTTTAATAGGGTTTTTTGTTAAAGTTGGTCAACATTTCCATCGAATTCGGAATTCAAACTTTCAGGATTTAAACTTAAAATAAGGAACTTAATATTTGTGGGAGCATTCGAATGGAATTGAAGTTTGAACCTTATTAAGAGTTGATCGAAAATTGTCCCTTATATAAACTCTTTAAAAACACGTGACCGGAAGCAACCACTAGATTTAGATATGGTTAATCGTGAAAGGGTGCATTGTGCAAACAATTTCATTTTAAAGTAAACAAATCTATAAACACTATCCTAATGTATATTTTGGTACATGATAAAATTATTAAAATATTTAATTCAATTGAGAAATTTGACTGTCAAAAAAATACAGCGCTCATATTTTGTCCAGTTCATATTATGTCCACCCATGTAGCAATATCGACATACGTCACGCCACAGTTACATCATCACTAGTAACCGATGCAATGCGTATAATTGGTCGAGAAGTACTCATACCTAGATACCCCCCCCCCCCCCCC
>LQRL01127671.1:18023-53929 GCA_001703475.1 Hydroides elegans
CGTGTGGCCACGCTGATAGATATAAGTTATGTGAGAACTACTAGTATTCTATCCAGGAAAGTTTCAGATCGAATTTTATTACAGAGAAAAGGAAATGTCCGTTTACAAGTTATATTTATGTATTTCATTGATATTTGTGTTTTAATATTTGCATCGGAGTGAGAATTGTGGTATAATATAGTTGATAATAAAAACACAAAATTTCAAAGAGAGGCTTGCTAAAATGCTGATCACAACATATAACATATGTGAATTCAAATATGGTTTGCTGAGATAAATCTTCTTTCATTTACAGCATTTAGAACATTTTAGAACGATCCATATTAATACACTACGTTCTGCCATAATGTTATAGCTAGGAATATTTCGTTTTAATATTGAATGTGCTACCGATTTGAACCAAATTATGTTGAAGACTTTTGTATGTTAGATCATGTACAGATGAGTTTGTGATGATTGTAACAAATAATACGTTAATAGTATGAATGTGTTTAAAAATGATTAAAATCAGCTCCGTCTAATAAACATAAAAATATCACTTAAAGGAACGATTTATATATCCCAGATGTTAAGTCAACCAAAGTTTGTATCGTAAAACATTCGATGGTTTAGATTAAGTGTTGAGACAAAACTTATTACAAAAATATATTGAATATAAGTTATATCTTAGATACAGCAAAGTATTTGCAAGATGTAGAAGTGTGCTTTCTCTCGTCTCTTGTTTTGACTGTTATTTTGTATTGATGTTTTGATTTAGTGATATTTCATTGGAAAAATAAAACCGTGGTTTTTTTCCTTAAATGCGCCCTCAATTGTCGTTTTGGGAAAGTTGGTAATTGGTTCCTGACGAAGTTATCAATATTTTTTTGTACTTTGATAAGATGTGAATATAGTGTTTATGAACGCATTGCTATTTTGTCTAATAAATCCTACTACGTGATGCTATGTTTTTCCCTTATTAAAACGTTTAATTTCGAATATATAACATGATATATTTCATAAAACACAATTTATTGATACGATGCAGCCTTGATTGTAATATTGAGAGACGAATAGCCATATACAGATAAAGGGAAGAAACGAGAAGCCAAAATATATATTTTAAGATAAAAAAATCACATTCAAGCTTAATTTTCCTTATATTTCCTGATTTTATATCATATTTTGATGATTATATAACTAAAGTAAGAATAATTGTCAATTTATATTAATTGATTGTTATCTTGATTAAGATGAATATAATAAGCACATCACTATATAAATAAGCAAAAGTATTTCACAATGTATGCACCCGATTTTACGCTCTACACAAGTTGCTTGTTTTACCTTTACATATATTTAATCTATAATATAATATTTCGAGATGCTCCTTATGAAACGATAACACACCTTTTTTACAAAGCTGTTTGAAAGTGTGTGTCTTAATTCGAATATCCATCGCATATATCCTAACTACAAATATTTGGGTAATCCATAGTTTTACATATTAGGTTCATTTTTATGCATGTTTGTCCGGGGTGTTTCTCATCATATCATAGGAAAGTCGTTCATTTGCAATCATATTCGAATCAATATGTTTGTAGCAAATCTACTTTGAGGGATCGGACACGAATCTAAACGAGCTCGTGAATTCGTTGCCCGTTGCGTTGTGAATGGAGCGTACGTGTAGCTCGGTGCTGCCAAAAGTGTATATGTTGGTCATTTCATTACCCCTTGCGTGATTACATGGCGGCAGTGTGGTGACGACTTCTCCTATGCATTCGACACCAGGCGAGTCGGTGTATTGCACGGGATGATCCGGTTGGCCGTCTTTGCAGTAAATGCGATTGAACGATGAAGTGTCGTTCTTTGATCGAGGCAATATTGTGCGTGTGATCACGTGGCCCACTGGAACTGATTCACCTTGTTTGACCAATGCACAAATACATCTTTGCAATACTCTTCTCCTGTTTCGTCTGTGAATTTTCGTTTTGGATCATGTATTTTAGGATAAAATAGCAAACTTACTCCATACCCATACGTTTTCCTTGCAATGCGCGCCTTGATCTCAGTTAGAAGAGCACGGCGCCCTTGAGCACAGCCAACTGCGCCTCAGACGGAACGAGAACTTTGTTACCTTTTATTTCAAAATGCGTCTTCACCTCTTCCTGTAGCAACCTGCTCTCGCTGAATCCACCGACCATGAAGATGTATTTGCAATCACGCAGCTTTGGGTTACTTAGGAGCTCACCAACATGATTGGTAATCTTGTTGAGGATAGGTGCGAAGAGACATTTTGCAGCATCATTCTTCAATACCATCGATCCATTAGAAAAAGTGATGTCGGGATTGCCGAATTCCTTTATTACTGCCTTAACGTCTTTCCCATCTTTGGCTTTTGCATGGAAGTCAGTGAATGACCAGGGTAGCATAACCCTCAGAATGTTTTTCTCCTTTCCGTTGAATGGCTTCTTGGTAGTCTCAAATGAATTTATTAACTCTACCCAGCCTTGTGGATTGATCGATTTGTAGCGATTCAGGAAGTCCTTACCAAATACATCCTCGAGCATGCACATAAACTCTCTGTTCACATACATGCCTCCCCATGCCCCTCCACTTGCTGGAAGGATTTCTTCGATAGATTCATCTTTTGATGTCCGATGTGCTGTTATATCGACGGTACCTCCTACATAATGATAAACAATTATTTAAAACCTAGAATAACATTAAACATTTATATATAATG
This sequence comes from Hydroides elegans, assembly GCA_001703475.1. NCBI lineage: Eukaryota > Metazoa > Annelida > Polychaeta > Sabellida > Serpulidae > Hydroides > Hydroides elegans. The sequence continues at coordinate 20,749 of LQRL01127671.1, forward strand.
ATGTTTTTGTAATATATCCGCTGATGAGGAAGGGTAAAACTGATATTAAAGGCAAAATATATGTTGTCTTTAGATTAAGTGAAACAAGCGATATATCATATAATGATAAGTTTTAATCATGCATTACAATCGATGTTAAAAATCTTATATATTCAACTGATTTCAAAATGGACAGGAAAATTGCATATGCATTCATACTTAAGGTCTTTTAAATTATTCGCTGCGTTATAATGATGCCAAATGACTGTCATCACTGATATAATATTCGTCAAGAATGATTCATGCCTTCTTACCTCCGCAGTCTAAAACCAAATAGATTGTGTCAGGAGGGAAGGACAACCCGTCGCTGGATACGTAGCCTGCAATGTTCGGTCTCCTGCAGGTCAATGAAGCTGCCTCAGGCTCTAGGGCCAACAACAAGTTTTTGGCGTCGGTCGAGTTTATACAGCCACCCTGTGAAACAAATTAATATTGTAATCAATACTTGTTACTATCATCAATTCCGCACATGGCCGGATGGGGTATAGAGTAACGGCTCGTATCGGTCAATTCGTTTGGGCTACATCTAAGTTATGTTACATTGTAAGGCAATATCCAAAGTTATCTGAAATGAACAGTATAGTGGACATATTTACCTCCAAAACTACGCATAAATAAACAAAGCAGTGCATTGCAAGGTTAGTTTGACATTAAAAATAAAATTGATGACAGCTTGGTTTCCAAATGAAGGGGATAAAATAGGATTTGGACTGTGAAATGTGTTTTTATTTTAGTAATTTGTGTCCGACAAATATGCAGATGTGAATTGGTTACAATTATTTAATGTATCTTCCGATTGCTTCCGATAAGTACTACAAATAATCTGACTTATGTAATGGACGGCAAATGGTAACAGTATCTTGTATCGATTTATTAAAAAGTTTGTTTAGTTAGTGAAAATAAGACATACAAATTGTAACAATTCGATTACTTGACAAGCGAGACACATGTAAAATAATACCTAATATTGCAAACCTATAAATCCTGATATAATCAGATTTTATCGGCCCACATAAGCATTTAATATTTATTTGTGGACATTTGTGATTCATAATGACAAATGATTACAATTAAAAACAATGCATGGTAAAATCCAAATAAAACTGAATGCCTAACGATTTCCCCGGGTTGCAAATTAAACTGCTAATGCTCTTTCGAATTGAGTGATGTTTATAAGTATATATTAAACTGCATTAAATCATATTTGATACAATTAGTCATTCTAAATTTATAAACAGCATAACTTAGCAATATAATAATATAATTTAAAATAATTATAAAACATCATGAGTCGCAATCAAAATTTAGTTCTAGAACAAATTTAGTCAATGTGTGTGATTCTTCGTGCCAATATTTAGAGTATGATGAGAAAGACTAAAAGAATATATAGGTATAGGTATCAGTCAATGTTTACATTTGCTTCATTCATAGATTTCCTACTACATTAAAGATTTAATCATTGAAAACAAATCACCCGCAAGGCTGCCTCTCTCATGAATTTCTTCGCTGGCTCAGTCCATATCGCTGGGACTGTAATCACCCAAAATATGCTGCTTGGGTCAGGTTTCCTGCATAAGAATGTTCACAAGAGTTCCTTTATTTAAACTAGTTTGAAACAATGCTTATTAATTTACTCTAAGTTTCATATTAAAAGGGGACCCGGATGTCTAAACACTGAAAGAATATTTCGTTTTTAATGTACCGCATCATTTCTCAATAAAATTAATGCTCATCATAATATCTATTATATATATTCATAATAATGCAAGTAAATATCTATGTGACTCACGTCTCTGTTCTACTGTTGATCAAATCCATAATATGTTTTTTTAGATATGCAAGTGCATATCCAAATATGTCTACTGCCGGGCGAATAGTTCCATCTTCAGATGAGATTGCACTTTTAAGATTAACAGACTGAAATGAATAGGAAATATTGAGAGTGATAAAAGATAAGTGTCGACACTAGTCATGGTGATGACCTGCTAAAATGGTGGTTCTTAGGTTTTGTTTTGGTTATATTCTAAAGGAAGAATCACCCTTTGTTATTTTAAGTTACATGAAGTGTTGTACAACGGAAGTGTTGCAGTTGTGAAGTATATAGAGCATAAAATGGCACAAACATGCAAATAAACATACTCGTAAACCAGTTGTTGCAGTAATTGTCTGGAGATAGGTTTAGTTATGTTATTATCTCCTTCAAACAGTATTTCAAATATTATAGTTAATTTGGGCTATCAAACATATTCAAATATGAAGTTCAAAGGGATTTTCAAACTAAGAAAAGTGGAAGATTTATGTACATATTCTAATAAATAGAAAATGCATTGCCTCCGACTTGTGTAATGTCATTTTGAAGTTGCGATAAAGATGGAGATCTGCAGCCTCCCCCTCTTCCTCCAATTCTTCGTTGTATCTATGTTCTGCGTTGTATCCCATGGTGATAAATTCTCCTGCGCCATTTGTAAGTATACTAGTAGGCGTTTTATGGGACTGAAACATATAAAGTATTTATTGCAACTCATTGATGTTGCCTATGACTTATATAATCGAATGCATCATACGGAATTATATTATATACCTATAAAGTGTACACTTTGAAACAATCATACAATGCCTGATATGTGTGATAATTAGTGAAACAAAAATGTAAACAAATGTTTATTTTACAAAGTTTGCAACCACCATAATGTATACTAAGTTCTTAATCATCTTTCGCATAAGAATTTAGTTCATCTCATTGTTAAGCATTTTTTTTTTATATTTTCATCATTGTAATAACACATATGCAACGTTTTAAATGGTCAACTCATCTCACCAGTGCATGCAAAATTAATAAGTTAAATAATTCAATGCATATACCTGAACTTCAGTGACTGTCAAAAAGATCAAATCAGACAAGAATTTATCGTGTATTAACTAAATTCAAATAATGCACTTACCTTAAAACCGTACTCCTCACCCCAGTTATTGTTGCATATGACCTTCTCTGGGTCCGTTCTGAACGAGAACGCGTAGCCGCTGTAGGTTGTACCAAGATCAATTGCAGCTACCAGGAGATATCCGCCGTCACGCTGCGCCATAACTTGTTTGCCTTCTTATGGACTTTTAAACCATATAAAATAAATGATAGACTTCTTAATTTTAATTGAGTTGTGTGTTTCAAACGAATGTGGCATATGGTATACTCATATGATGACACTATTTGATAATGATTTTAAATTGATACTGACAAAATCTTCGCAACGACATAAGGACTAAGGAATCTTCGCAAAAATAAAAAATGCTTTATTAGACTTTAGATTAGAATTCATTACAAACACCAAGAGGTTGTCTCAGGAGGGAAGGGTACCTCGTCGCCTGATAAGTAGACAGCACGGCTCTTAAATACAGCCTTCCCTAACATTTATTTTAAATAAATGTACTTATACGGTATGTACAAATGAGCCACTTTGTTGGAGTACATACAAATGATGCTAAGAAGTGATTTAAATACTGTATGCTTGGCCGTCTCAAAAGTGAGGCCCCTACATTGGATTCTCCGGTTGCCTTTTCCCGCACTTTCCCTCAATGGTTTTATGCACCGACACCAGAGCGCATGAGTATATAACATCAGAATCAGTCTCTATATCGATTGAAAAATCCGGAACATGTTGAGTTAAAATAGCTTTGTTCATGTATTAGTAAAGTTATGGTGTTGGGCAACAATATTCACGCAATTTGCTGTTTTTACACACCTGATAGAAATCTTAGGTAAAAATACGCTCCATTGTTAATCGAACCAAAATATAAATTAGAAAGTCATGGGAGCAGAGCCTTCCTTCGATGCGGTCCTAAAGATTGGAACTATGTTCTTACTGTGAGAAACATGTAAAAACGTCAATTATTTTAACCTAAACCTCAAATCATTTCTTTTTAGTAAGATAAATAATTAAATATGTTAATAGCAATCATAGTATTGTTTTATATTTATTGTTGTCGTAGCTCATGAATGTAAGGCATGCACTCCGATAGTAAATTGTGCAATGTGAATAAAAAACATGTTTGTATGTATTCCTCTAAATTTTGCTGAAATACTTTCTCGCTGTTTCAATTTTTCTTTGCGTGAATAGCTTACATCATATATGGTGTTAGCGCACTGACCTGGCCCGAGCCTCTTTTCAAACCTGCTACATATATGTATACATACCCGATTTAGGTGTGGGCCCCAAGCTGTTTAAGTGTGGGGACATGAAGGACCCCCCTTCCCCTCGAAAAGAATCGAGTTTGAAAAGGCATGAAATTGGCAGTTGACGAGTCTTGAGAAGATGATCGAAAAGCTCAAGTTAGATGGGATTTATTGAAAGGAAGTGCGAATAATTGCCAGGCGTTATTTGGAACAGGTGACTCACACTTTCTAAACTATATTCAACTGTCACTACTATACAATGTAATAAAATATATTGATTTCTCGTAGTCACTTAATTTCACTACCTACCATGATTTCAGTTCTAAAATAAATCCAACAGCACAAATAGTATAATAATCAAATCATATCATTTCAATGCAGTTTTGATATCTGAATTTAGTTTTGATATTGATATTTTCTCACATACATATCAACTAAATCATATTAAATAACAAAAATACCAACCATATTCACAACCTACCTCGGTTAAAAAGTTAAATAAAGATATGCACGGCCAGTAAGAGTATTTGCATGACAATAATTGAACAATAAGAAGGGGGATGTAATTCTTATTATATTGCCATTCAAACTTTGCATTCATTCAATATACTGATAAATATCAAATTATCAAAATAATTTTCATTGTATTATTCAGTTAACAATGCATAGAGGAACGTTAAAACGACGTGTTTTTCCTGATTAAAACATGTGTGTTTTGTTACATTCAAATGAATGACAGTCAAGTTGCAAATACGTAGTGATAAAGAAAGCCCTTCATACGATATAATGACTTTAAATGAATTCTCGAACACTATCCTCTATAGCAAAATGACATCGAACGTTGCGTATGATTGTGATCACTTTCACCTTTTTGTTATGAAGACATACTTTAATCAATTTACCGAATTTTAGATCATAGTCACTCGTAGCTCTACTCAAGAACTATATCTTGCATCGTTCTACAAAAAAACTACATAAGTAGCCATGTGTCTTTGATATCCTTGTTCTTGTGACACACAGTGCATGATCATGTGTTGAACTATTCATCCCAGATATCTTTGCTCCATCATCAGTCAAGTGTCACACCTACTATGCGACGATGATTGACACTTCAATTGTGTAGGTAAGGTCAATAGAAACATTCTTCTTACTGTGGGATTTCTTATCTTGCAATGACATTTTATATTGTTATTAAAATCAGGTTATAACAAATACGATATAATCGTAATATCAGTGTATTTCTTTTATTTCTATTGTAACGATTTATGACCGCAACATGTGTTCTGTTCTTATCGAAAACACCCGAGAAAAATGTCCTGACATGCTTAAACCTCCTAAAGAAATGAAACCATTTAGAAGCGTCCAAAATAGTAATGAATGTAACAATCATGATCACTGAAAGTTGTATAAAGGTTGATGCATCTGAGTAGTATATATTTTATATAAGATAATCCCACGATTTGTCGTTGATTGATTGTTTTTGTTATCAATGACTGTCTCTATTGTTGAACGGATTTAAAAGATGATTAATCACGTAAGGAACTTTTGGGTCATTCAAGATAATACATTTTCTAAATGAAAAATGAGTCAAAACAATACCTGATATCAAATTGTTATGTTCCAAAACTAAATCATTTATCCTAAAATCATATATTTCATTCAATAAATTTAACCTCTGTGCTGCAGGTCTGAATGGATTAACACACCTGTTTACTGTCGTTTGCATCACGTTCAATGTATCATTGTTCTATAATTAGCTAGGATTTCCTTTCGATTTAATATGATTTACATACTACTTGGATCGTTCGATATTACGCCCATCAATTCTTTATAGCATGCAATATAGATAAGATAAGGAGCGAAGATAATTGCACTTAAGATAACGATTAACTAAGTAGTTTCGTAAAAAATAATCTAGTTGTTATAAATGCTTTCAAACCTTCATAAATTTAAAAGAATAAACTCTAGAATGCTGAAATACACAGATAATTGCATGCCATGCTGACGTTTTCAACAAATAGAAAACATCACATGAAGATTACATCGCCAAGTGATCTTCATGAAATGTGTTTTCAAACCGATTCAGATTGTCTCGCGAATTGTTTCTTATTTTGTTTGAACATCAGCGAAAATTTAAAACATCAGTTATGAAAAATGAATATACCTTTACTATTTAAAATTCACTGGCATTGTATTAAACTCTTCAGTCTAGCCGTCTTCAATAATTTTATTTATTCCCTCGAACTCAGGCACCTTTTTTATCATAATTTATTATATATTTAAAACATATAACATTTAACATGCATTTTGTTCGGTATGAGGTGTCAATCAAGCTGGCATATGTGAACTACTTCATTCATGACCTTCCCATTTGCTTTTAAATGATAGTCCATATATTTTACATTATCTATGATAATTTCTATATTCGATTTTGAAAAGGTAAACTGGACAAGTGGCGTTTAAAATGCCATGTTTTTGCATGGTGGGAATCGATTGGGCCTTATTGTGTTAATCTAATGCTAATGTTTTTATTATCTGCGAATTGGAAAACCCTGAAGGTACCTACTAAAGAAGGTGTAATTGTTATTCTAATCAATATTATGTCCTTATATGGAAGTAATGGGTTGTAACGCGTGACATCGACAGGGGATATTAGCCATATTTAGACCATAATTCAAAGTGACCTCGTAAAGTACCATCGTATCACACATTTAAGTATATCAAACTTACCATGAGAGACTTTCTCGGACCTCAAAGCGCAGGGCATCTCGGTAAATAGCGCGAATGCGGACAAGGGCAAACAAAAGATGACAGCGGTGCAATAAGTACATAGGTGCATTGGCTTATGCCTGCGTACGTTCTTACTTTGTTCCTATAGAAAAAATATGTTTTGGATGATATCAAATTTAGGTCTGATCTTATAGTCAAAGGAATTTACATTACAATAGTAAATGATCGTTTATTAATTTACGGACTTAATCATACTATATCTGTGGGTCACCGTTTTTACAGATGACATGCAAATCCTCCCAACAAAACCACACTTATAAGGAATACCCCAATAAAATAATAAAATAATAATTCGAACCTCTATATTCATTTCCGCATCCTTTTCAAAACCAGGTTCAACGTCATCGGAAGAAGAAAACGAGGCTCTGTTTGGAGGAGCCGACCACGCACATCTTGTATCCGGATTCAAAGTACTTAAGGAGTAGGAGGTTCATAAGTACGACAATATGTGTCTATACACACACACTACCATTTATATTAAATATGCATTTTTCCCCATGAGGTGGGGGGGGGGCCTCCAACAAGTGAAAAGCGAAAGAAACAGCTATTTTTCATCCTCAGCCAGGGAAAGAGTAAGTAGATAGTGTGATCGTGATTTAACTTAAATTGGCGAATAAGCTTCTGAACAGATTATAAAAAAGTCAGTAATTCATTGTAGATTTGTAAAGCTAACTTAACATCTTGATACTTGATAGAAGAAATTTCAAAAACATCATTATTATATGATAAACTCAATAGTTGCGTTAAAAAAACAAGGATATAATCGTTTCTGTTATTTTTGTTTCAGTGAAAGACAAAACTGCGATTCTAAAGGTTCTTGAAGAGCTAAAACAGGTTCACTCAGAGCCCACACAGGATGTGTCTCCACTTCACACCTAGCACCAAAAGGAGCGATCCAAGGAATGCAAGCCCGAAGGGGGGCAAGGCGAAAGCGGAGGGCGGAAAGGGAAAGGTGAGGGCTTGAGTATGGGAGGGAGTATGAGGGGTAAGTTAAAATCAAGCAAAAAGAAAAGGCTAAGTATGGCGAGGATAAGGTGGGGCTAAAATATGAAAGGGTTATCCCGGATTTGCTGGCCAAAAGTGAAACGATGATAAAATGATAATGTTGAGTTTAATAAAACAGCTAGGTAAAGGCCAGGCAACTTTTGAAAGAAATCATAGTTTATTGTTTTACAATAATATATTGAGCATATTATAGTCTAAGCATGTTTAGCACTGCTTTATTGCAAACAAAATACTATATAAAAAGATAACTTGAAGTTCAAATTGTGCCGGTTTCGATTTTCCCAAACATATGTCTCTTGAATTTTCGCAGGGAAAGAACAAGTAAAGCACGGATACCCTTTCTTTCGTCTTTGTGGTCACTCCTGCGATCATTGAATGGGCCCCGCCTGCACTGAAACATTGCATTTAGTATTCGATTATTTTCGTAAGTATTTGATGAGTGGTGAAGAACAGTAACAGTTATAGTTTCGGCAGTGAATTTGTGCTGCACTGTCATAATTAGGTTCAAACATAATGGATGCCATTTGATTTGACTACAGTACTTATAGATGTTATGTGACTTGAAATATAGTGCTTGTTGAAAAATATGGTTTATTTTTGTATTGATATAAGTTATGTGAGAACTACTAGTATTCCATCCAGGAAAGTTTCAGATCGAACTTTATTACAGAGAAAAGGAAATGTCCGTTTACAAGTTATATTTATGTATTTCATTGATATTTGTGTTTTAATATTTGCATCGGAGTGAGAATTGTGGTATAACATAGTTGATAATAAAAACAAAACAGTTCAAAGAGAGGCTTGCTAAAATGCTGATCACAACATATAACATATGTGAATTCAAATATGGTTTGCTGAGATAAATCTTCTTTCATTTACAGCATTTAGAACATTTAAGAACGATCCATATTAATACACTATGTTCTGCCTCAATGTTATAGCTAGGAATATTTCGTTTTATTATTAAATGTGTTACCTATTTGAACCAAATTATGTTGAAGACTTTTGTATGTTAGATCATGTACATATGAGTTTGTGATGATTGTAACAAATAATACGTTAACAGTATGAATGTGTTAAAAAATGATTAAAATCAGCTCCGTCTAATGAACATATAAATATCACTTAAAGGAACGATTTATATATCCCAGATGTTTAGTCAACCAAAGTTAGTATCGTAAAACATTCAATGGTTATGATTCAGCAAAACTTATTAAATATATTGAATATAAGTTAAATCTTAGCTACATCATAAGTATTTGCAAGGTGTATAAGTGTGCTTACTCTCGTCTCTTGTTTTGACTGTTACTTTGTATTCATGTTTTGAGTTAGCGATATGTCATTAGAAAAAAATGCAACCTTTTTTTGGCTTAATGCGCCCTCAATTATCGCTTAGGGAAAGTTGGTAATTGGACGAAGTTATCAATATTTTTTTGTACTTTGATAAAATGTGAGTATAGTGTTTATGAACGCATTGCTATTTTGTCTAATAAATGTCACTACGTGATGCTATGTTTTTCCCTTTTTAGGAAGTTTAATTTCGAATATATAACGTGATATATTTCATAAAACACAATTTATTGATGCGATGTAGTCTTGATTATAATATTGAGAGACGAATAGCCATACACAGCTAAAGGGAAGAAAGAAATAGGAAGCTGAAAAAAAATATTTTCAGATAATACAATGCACATTATTATCGATTTGCGAGGCACTGTGGCATATTATTATCTATTTGCGAGGCACTGTGGTATATTAACGCTGTTTTACAGGGCAATTTTTAATGGTTTGCGGGCTTCAAATGAACACAGCGGGCCGAAAGTTACATTTGAGCCCGCTAAATTGGGTTTCAAATGAAAACGGCCCGCTTGCTTGTTTCAAATTATATGTTTTCCCCATAAATGCTATAATTTTTATTTGCAACGGCGTTTCACTTGGTTATTATTTAATATTTGACAAACATTAACTGTTACATTAAAAATGGCTATTCTAAGTTGAAGAATAAGTGGCAAAATACATAAAACAAATCTTAAATTTAGCAGGGACATCGATGGGATTCGAACCTGGGTTGCAAAACATTAAACTTCGCTGCCACGCACCTTTACCACTAGGCCATAGGAATGCTGTTGAACTGACGCTTTAAAATTACAGTTATAATTTAAAAATCAATAAATGGTAAAACAATGCAATATTCTAATGAGATGCCATTGAGTATCCATATAAGGTAAATCGATATTAACATGAGTATGATTGTGCTCAAGTCTCATTGCGCTCGGGGAAAAGTAGTCATCGATGAATTCATCAGATATCTTAGTTATTTTGTTCATACGTATGATTCATTGTTTTTTTTTCGCGAATATTTTTTTAAAGAAATGCAACATTAATACAATTGTACAAACATTGCCAATTTAAAGTTGGTATAATTCATTTAAAATAAAATAGCGTGTATATGAAGTCGAAGTGGATAAATGTGTGTACCTCTTAAATCAATAATAATAGTAATCACATTGTTTTAGCCGGCGTTAATGAAATTTGAGTCCCTCAGTTTACATTTGAAGCGCTTTTTTATCATTTGAATGCAAGCTCGGGCCTCAAATGATATGTAGCGGGCTTCAAATGATAAAATGCGGGCTTCAAATGAAAACATCGGGCCTCAAATATCATAAACGCCCGCTAAAACAACGTGATTGGTATATTCATGTTAAATTTTCCTTATATTTCATGATTTTATATCATATTTTGATGATTATATAACTAAAGTAAGAACAATTGTCAATTTATATTAATTGATTGTTATCTTGATTAAGATAAATGTAATAAGCACATCACTAGGATAAATAAGCAAAAGTATTTCACAATGTATGTACCCGATTTTACGCTCTACTGAAGTTCCTTGTTTTACCTTTACATATATTTAATCTATAATATAATATTTCGAGATGCTCCTTATGAAACGATCACACACCTTTTTACAAAGCTATTTGAAAGTTAGTGTCTTAATTCGAATATCCATCGCATATCTAACCAACCGAAGTCATATAAGTCGCTTTCTTTAGCTTCGGACTATATCCTAACTACAAATATTTGGGTAATCCTTAGTTTTACATATTAGGCTATAGGTATTAGATTTTAATACATGTGTGCGCAGAGTGTGCTTCATCCTATCATCGCAAAATCGTTTATTTGCAACTATATTCAAATCAATATGTTCATAACAAATCTACTTTGGTGAGGGATCGGATGCAAATGCAAACGAGCTTGTGAACTCGTTGCCAGTGGCCTTGTGAATGGAGCGCACGTGCAGCTCGGTGCTGCCGAAGGTGAATATTTTGGTCATTTTATTTTCCTTCCTGTGATTGCATGGCGGGAGTGTGGTGACAACTTTACCTATGTATTCGACACCAGGTGAGTCGGTGTATTGCACGGGATGATCCGGTTGGCCGTCTTTACAGAAAATGCGAGTGAACGATGAAGTGTCATTCTTTGATTGAGGATATGATGTGTCGGTGATCTCATGGCCCACTGGAACTGATTCACCTTGTTTGACCAATGGCACAAATACATCTTCACACTTTTCTTCTCCTGTTTCACGAATTACTTTTCTTTTTGGATCATGTATTTTAGGATCAAATGGCTCATTTAATCCATACCCATACGTTTTCCTTGCAATGCGCGCCGTGATCTCCGTGGGAAAGTGACCGAAGAGCACGGCGCCCTTGAGCACAGCCAACTGCGCCTCAGATGGAATGAGAACTTTGGTGCCGTTTCTCTCAAAATTCTTCTTCACCTCATCTTGCAGTAGCTTGCTCTCGCTGAATCCACCTACCATGAAAATGTAGCGGCAACCGCGGAGCTTTGGATTCCTGAGGAGCTCACCAACATGATTGGTAATCTTGTTGAGGATAGGTGTGAAGAGACATTTTGCAGCATCATTCTTCAAAACCATCGATCCATTTGAAAATGTTATGTCAGGATTGCTGAATTCCTTTATGGCTGCTTTCACGTCTTTTCCATCGTTGGCTTTTGCATGAAAGTCTGTGAATGACCAAGGTAGCAAGACTCTCAGCATTTTCTGCTCTTTCCCGTTGAATGGCTTCTTTATAGTTTCAAACGAATTGATCAATTCTACCCAGCCCAGTGGATGGATGGATTTGAATCGATTAAGGAAATCTTTGCCAAATATATCTTCAAGTTTGCTCGTAAACTCTCTGTTCACATACATTCCTCCCCAGGGTCCACCGCTTGCAGGGATGATTTCTTCAATAGTTTCATCTGTTGATGTCTCGTGTGCCGTTATATCAACCGTTCCTCCTGAAAAAAATAATTTTCTATTAATAAAGATAAAATAAACGTTTCTTGATATGCCACTTGCTAAGCTTTAAACCAGTATAGCATTACAATATTTAACCGTATATACATTGTTTAAATTATATGGGTGCATCTAGTTCATATCATATGAAGACTTAATTAATCAAGCGAAATATGACATTTTTAGCATTTGATTAAATCGCAAAACGTAACCTAAGTACACAACTGAAATAGGTTGTCTGTTGTCTGTTGTCAGAAAGCAAATGAAATACGAAATTCATCAGGAAAACGGAGATATCTTCTGTACAGTTCCGCAGATATTGACAGATACATGGAACTTGTAAGACATTTTCAATGGAGCATACAGAAAACGTTATAAACGAAAATAGTTCCCAGTGACTGCAGACGAATAGCAAGGATTCTCCGTCGCGCTTATACTTCATTTAAGGAGTTATTACTCTTGAAAAGGTTTTAATGACACTGTCTTATTACCTCCACAGTCTAACACCAAATATACAGTGTCAGGAGGAAAGGTCAATCCCTTACTGGATACATAGCCTGCCACCTTTGGTCTCCTGCAGGCCATTGAAGCAGCTTCTGGCTCCAAAGCCAACAACAAATTCTTTGCGTTGGTCGCTTTTTCGTGTTCATAATTAAATAAAAACTTACTCTGCAGCAATGGATTAATCATATCACAACAACATATAAGAATTATTTGCTTTAACTTGCTATGCATGTCAATAACTATACTGCTAAATGGAATTAAGTTTAAGCTAATAACTTTTATCTTACACATGTTATCTTTTTAAATTTGCAAAATTGTTGGAGAAATGTATCTGTTTTAGGGGAAAAGATCTAAAACCTTGAGGTATCGATCTAAATTGGTGCACACTTGGGAAGATTTCTAGAATCTTAGAAAATATCGGAGTTTCATTAAAAAAACTGCACATACGATTATTTATATTTGGCTTCAAATTTTGGAAATAAATGCCTCTATATATTCCAATGTACATTATTATTATGATGTTTGCACTTGAAATTTAATTTTCGCAGATAAAGGTATAACTAAACAAACATTAATGCTCTTGGTTCACGGCTTTTTAGGCTAAGTCCAATCGAAAATGCTTCATTTTCGCAGAGGTTACACCTATTTGTGCAAGGCAGAATACAATATAAAATAAGTGTATATTGCACCCTCAAATTATGAACGCATTTTGATAAAATTTGACTTGATGGGCTTTGGAATTTTTTTAAAAATTAACTTTTATCCCGAAAATTAAACCCATCGAGAATTATAATACGACGAATCACGACAGACTAACCCGCATGGCTGCTTCTCGCATGAATTTCTTTGCAGGTTCCGTCCAGATGGCGGGGACTGTGATCACCCAGAATATGTTGCTTGGATCCGGTGTCCTTAAAAACAGTTTATCTAATTGCGTTTGTTTAACGGGGATGCAAAGTATAATTGAATGTAAACTAATTACAACTGTGATCAAAAGCACAAATGCAGTGTGCTGGTATAAGAATTGGAAAAAAATAAAAATAAACTAATAAATCCAGATATCTTTTAACATTATTCTCTTCTATAGCATTTTTACATAGAATATAATATATATTTAGATTTGTGTATGATTATAATAATTGGTCACCCATAGATATGATAAATAACAATATTAATTCGCTTAGCGTTGTTTAATTTCACTTTACAGTTTGTTTTAGAAAGACAAAAGAAAGTGCCTTAATATATGCTTATAGTGGATATAAAAAAAGTTTGTAATTATAACTCGATTAGACATACGTTTCTGTTGTAGATTTTATCATATCCATTATGTGGGTTTTGAGATGTGCAATCGCAAAACCGAAAATATCGACAGCCGGTCTGATAGTGCCATCTTTCCTGTTTCTTCTAATTCTTCGTTGTATCTCTGTTCTGCATGGTATCCCATTGTTATAAATTCCCCGGCGCTGTTAACTAGAATGCTGGTAGGAGTTTTATGAGACTGAAAATATACTATGTGTGTTAGTAATCAAACCTACAATCAGACCTATAAATATATGACTGCCCCGTATAACTTTTTACTACGGAACTATATATTCAATTCGATTCACTTCCAGTATTTCGATAAAGTAACATGTTTTAGTACAAATTGAATGTTCATTTGGTTCTTAAAATTTCAAATGAGAGCCTTTTCAAGTCATTCACATGGCAATGAGTCACACATTTTGCCAAATCAAATACGAATCGAGAAAATGATTAATTTTAAAATACATTAAACCAATTCAAATATCATATTAACTTAAACCACAATATTCTAATCATCGCCTGGTTTAATGTTGTCTTGTTATTTTATGCAACAAATAAAATCAAAAATAGTATATTGACGACAGCTTTCAAAACAAAATGAGTTTTATCGTTATTTTCACGTTCAATTACCATAAAAATGTTGTTTGGTAAACCGTTGTAAATTTCGGTGATTAAGTTACTACGTTTTAGTATTTTCTTTGAATATAGATGTGGAATTTCCTTTGCCTCATTTATGTAATTTTCTGCTATATTGTTTTTGTTCGATGGGTTCACATCCAAGACGAATGTTGCAAGTGGGCTAACACGAGGTCCTTTATTGATGGGTCCTCTACAATCGTACTAACTTGACACATGTTTTTGAAATGGAATATCGGTGTGGTGCCATGTTCGTGCATAAACTTTCTACGTTCAAATAAAACATAAACAAGTTTGCATTATGTTTATTCTGTCGTGATATTGTGAAATGAAACGTTGATATAGTCTCTGGTTAGGGAATATGCTTTCTCATGAAGAGTTGATTGAGCACGTATATCACTTCACAAATAAATTACGTTGTAAAGATAACACTATGTGAATGTGTTTTTTTATATCTTTAGATGTTTCAAGCCAAATGATTATTACTGTTAATGTATCCGCACAGAAATAGTAAATAGTATTAATGACATTTGTAGATCCTAAAATTGCAACATTTTGCTTTAGAATATATTTTGGATCATATATCTATCATGGCTGTTGGTCAAACCTGTCTTTAAAAGAATAGGTACATCAACGACATGTTGACCAGTATTCAATGCGTAAATGCATATAATGAATGTATGAGACATATTCTTTAAACGCAATCTCAACTGTGGTAATGATGACGAGTTTACATACCGCAGTCAATGTGCAAGTTAAAACCATTCAATATCAAATAAAAGTTAATCGCTTGTCAGAATAAATGCAAAGCTATGGTGCTTAAAGTGTAAATGCACTTTTCACCCCAAGACAAAAATAACCCATTTTTACACCAAAGCATAGATCTTATGCATTTAAGTGTAATTCATACTGGATCATTAATGGATATTAGTATCTATTGGGGGGCTCTTACCAAAGAAATGCGTTATACAAATAGAAAACACTTCATTCAACCATATGATCTTTCGAATCGCTTCATCTGTGTTATTCAGTATATTTGCATTGGGACTCCTAGGACTTAAACCTTCTATTATGTGTATATACGATATAATTATTAAACCACTTCTGATATGAATAGATCGTAATAGTTTTATACGTAAAATAATGCCACAGTTTATTAACATTAGATTATATTTCTAAAATGCTCTCCTGGGGATCCAACATGTTAATTATAATACAAATATTTCTAACTATCTAAAAAGATTTCAGCGCATAAACACTCTTTCACAAAGCTTGCACAGAGCTTGCACAAAAACTCATCATGAGGGCATGTTGGTCTAATGTGAGTCAACTTTAGATCATAGTGAGGTCGAGTGTTATCAGGGATATTTTGTTTTATATATTGTGTACTCCGATTTGATCTAAGGGGGGCTATACATGGTGTCATTAGTTCTCAATAGTAGAAATGCCTCTATACAAGAAGGTACTCAATAGTGAAATAAAGTTATACGTCAAATAGTCGATAAAAGCGAATAAAAACAACATATACAATCTATGTAATCAAAACATCGGGTCGTAAATTTTGATTCATGCAAAACGTTTACATGGTTATTGGTGTTTGGAATTACGTGACTTATTATAAATGCTTATGTCAAGCTTTGTTTCTAGATTTTCTTATTTGTGTAGTCTCCGAATGTTCTTATAACTACCCCATGATCCTCTCTCAATGATCATAATAGTGTATAGAGTTATTGAATAAATCGGATCAATGCCATATTCCAGCCAAGGTCTGTCATTCTTCATTTGAGTATAAGAAAGGCTGGTGAGACATTTTTCTAAGGCTTAAATATGCTATTGCATGCGGAAGACCGAATAGAGACTATTTTTGTTATATAGATTCACAGCTATTACTTCGTGCTTAACTCTTTATTTCTTTGCTCCTCTCCAATTGACGCGCTTACCTTAAATCCATACTCCTCGCCCCAGTTGTTGTTGCATATGACTTTCTCTGGGTCCGTCCTGAGCGAAAAAGCGTAGCCACTGTAGGTTGTGCCAAGATCTATTGCCGCAACTAGCAGATAGTCGCCGTTACGAAACGCCATTTCAGTGACTCTTGGTGGCAAAATTTAAACGTGAATTTAAGATAAACCTTGTTTAGTATTACATAGCAAGCATACTTAAAATACAGAATTTGCACTTTTTTGTAGATATGTTACTTTAGACATAGGTAAAAATGTCAGGGTAAAAATGAAAATATAAATACTTACATACACTACAACTTTGATTATATATGAATCAAACCTGGCTCGCTATACAAATCTACATGAAAACAAAGTTTAATTGCCGATTGAATATTTAAATAATTTCTTTAATTTTTGTTCGAATGGGAATATTTTGATAATTTATCAACTTTATCAATTCTGAAAAGAAACAAATTTTGAGGCACATCTCTTGGTGTGCTCTTTTTGTGTCCTTTGTGCCCTTCTGGCATCGTTTTAATTTCGAGACGTTTAGGTTGCGTTGACTTCAAAACTAAATGCGATTAATAGCGCAGTTATCAAAGTCTGATAAGTGAGGCATTCCAGTGAAAAGGACACTTCAGAATATGTCACAATGTTCACATTTAAGGTTTTTGTCATGACGCTATTTTATAATTTGGACAACGTCATATTGACGTCTCGTACCTCTAAAAAAACATGCGACCCATTTTGAATATTATGTTTCGAGAGCCTCGATCATATTATACAGATTATTGGTAAATTAGCACTCATCTATTCATTGTCATGCCAAGGCGTTCCTCTATAAGATAAGTTGTACCGGACTGATTCACAGAAAATAATCAAAAAATATATTACATATAGTATTGTATTCAATAACAACAATTACACAGTATAAAACGTTATTAGATAGCCTTTATTCCTTAAACTGAAAAACAGACGGTATTATATTAACTGAAACTACCTGATTTATGTTGATTGATAGAACTTTAATTTCATTATCCAGTTTTTATACATGAATGATATAACTTTCCTTCATGTTTGTCTGAAAATTCAATAAGCTTGGCAACAATGTCGCCAACGACAATATCAATGACTTATTTTTAGCTCACACTTACTTTCGTTTTTGGCTTGCTCATACCTTGAAATGTATTGACAGTTTGCATTTACATGCCGCCAATGCCGATCCTTGATTCCGCTCAATGACAAAGTTTACATGACTTAAATAACATTTTTTTTGCTATATGTTATAAACGAGAAATGAAACATAATTGCGTCATAGGGTAAAACTTTCTTTCAAAACGTATATCTAAGATTAACTTTTCATGTTTTTTTAATATAGATGATTTTATTTTGAAAATTGTTAAAAATTGGATATTTATACATAAAAGTACAAGTAACCTGAGTATGTTTGTACAGGACTGTGGCCAATTATATTTTCTAATTGTTATTTTTACTATTTATTTTGCTAATGTCATTCCATTATCAGTTATTTTAAGGACAACTTTAAGGACTTAAAAGTGTTCAATACATATGTTTATAAGTTGATCTGGTTAATTGCTACATGGAACTCAAAAAGAGGAGCCAAAGTTACTAAGGCACCTGCTATTGGTAATTAGCATTAAGCATTTTGGTTACACCGCGTTGTCTCTTCGTCTATGCTTAGCAGTCGTAGCATAATTATTCGGAGCGAATGACATTTGCGTCCCATAGTTGTTGCTAATTAGGTGACCCTGCGATGATCTCTGCATGCGTCCTGAAAGTATAAATAGAAGTAAGGATTAGCGTTAATTTCATTGCTGTTGTAGAGTTCGAGACACAATAATTATTGTCGTATATCTAGATAATATTCAAATAATGTCAAAGTTTGCCATATTGCTGTTGGATGGGAATATGTTTAAGACATCAAAAGATTGCGTTGAAAGTGAATATTGTGAAATGATGTTACAGTGTAATGATGAAATAATGGTTTAACGCATCAGTTGAACGGCTTCTCCTTAAAGTTAACGGCAATATTACAACGGTCCTACCAAGGCCATTACAATTTCCCATTCCAAATAACAATTTTTCACGGTAACGATGTGTAAATTAGATCCACAACAAGCATAATGTTTTGCGAGTGTCGCGTTGCCGTATATTTAATCAGGAAATGCTTTTACCTGACTGAAGCTAATCGCAGGTCAGCGTAATATAAATACGCTTTCGAAGCTATAATTTGAGATAACATGCAACTACATAGTTAAAGTAATCATAAAAAACTATGGCCTTAGTTGAGTATGTATTTATTGTGTCATTCTGTTTCTATGACAATATGAGGGACAACGACTAAATGAAAATATTTTTTTGTACGAACACGTTCAGAAATGTAGTTTTCCTGTCACTGCTTGATTATCAGCGGCTTTCAGTATCGTTGACTATTCAATAAAAATTGAGCTTACTAATGTGCCTTCGAAAACGAGAACCACCGTTCATTAGCGATTGCTAAAAAACAACATATCCATTTATTATAATAATCAAATAAATTAATGCTGAAAATGGCACCATGTAAAGTCCACCATGTAAAGTGAATGGTGGAATTTTCAGCCCCGAAATCGGCTTCAATTCACAACATTGCGTATATTTAGGAAATAGTTAGATTCTTGCAATTTGGAGTGTAATTGCAGCAAAGCAAGTTACATAGAGTTCAGAGGATATTATAACAAATGGATACTCATTTTTTGCAATCGCTGATAAACGGTGGCATTCGTTTACTAATGCACAATAACCGCTTAACCTAAGTACTGATACAGAATACTCTGTTCTGCACGGGCGAAACTGACAAGCGCGTTCCAAGGAACACAGTTATATCACAATTAAAATCACATGCTCTTGTGGCGGCGAGAATCAATCATTTTACTTATATTTATATCAAACTTAATACACGCTTTGTATGGACTCCAGTGGATAAGGCGATTGGCTGCGATCCAGATTGAAATACATAAATGTAACACGAGTGTCATGCTTGAGTGCAAACAGTGGTCACCCGGCCCTACAAAAAGCAAACTTTAAGTCCTTGAGCCGGCATACAAAGTCATTCATGGCAATAAATGCCAAGTCATTTGGTTCATCAATGTTTCATCCATACTAAATACAAATGTCTTGACACTGTATCCAAGCATTATTATCAAAATACCCTCTTCCGATATGGGAATCGAGCTTTGTTTCATATCTGAACGTTGGAACCCAATTTTGCGATCCATTTTTACGTACTACTGTCAGTCTTAATGTTATGACTCGAAAATATTCGTTTTGGTATTAGATTCGTTATCTATTTGCAGCAAAAAATGTTGAAGACGTTTGTATGTTAGATCACGAGTTTGTGATGATTGGTACGAATA
This sequence comes from Hydroides elegans, assembly GCA_001703475.1. Classification (NCBI taxonomy): domain Eukaryota; kingdom Metazoa; phylum Annelida; class Polychaeta; order Sabellida; family Serpulidae; genus Hydroides; species Hydroides elegans. Next base: position 40,855 of record LQRL01127671.1, read on the forward strand.
ATACGTTAATACTATGTGATCAAAAGATAGCTAGTCTTATTTGGCTTGATAAACATAAAAAGTCTCATTTGAAGGAACAATTTGTATATTCAAGATAGTAAGTCAACCATTGTTTGTTAAGTAAAATATTAAATGGTTTCGATTCAGTGTTGAGACAAAACGTATTTGATATTTTGAATTTAGGTTCTACCTTAGATGTATCATAATTATTTGCAAGATGTATAAGTGTGCTCTCGTCTCTTGTTATCCCCCGTGTATTCATTGGATTTCATTTTATGTGCACAGGTTTAGAAGATATATTGAAGATGTGCAACGTTGAGGTTTCAGTTTGATCAAATTTATACAGTGATAGAATTAATATTGTAAATGTGCAAGGTCCCAATTTCAGTTTGATCGATCAAAAATATCTAAATTATTTGGGTCTGTTCTTGGATTGTTTTGGAATATTTGTATAACATTTTGTTTGCGGCACTTTTGTATGAAGCCTTTGTCATAGGATTCTGCATCTTTACACAGTGAGGATATATATATTTTGAATACGCAAGGTTGAAGTTTCAGTTTGATCGACTAAAACATGTCAAAATTACAGGGGACTTAATTAAGATGACTTTGGAATAGTTTGGTTTATTTGTATAATACTTTGTCCGCGGCTCTTTTTTATATACCCCTTGTCCTATGATTCTGAAACATCTCACAGTGAGAATATATATTGTAGATGTGCAAGGTTGTGATTTCAGTTTGTTCTACTATAACAAATGTCAAAACCTGGGTCTCAACATGATGAAGTTGGGGTTCCGCAAAAAATGTCTCATATGTCAGTGGGAAATAGGCTATAACTTAACATTTATTGGTCTTGTCGTGGGGCAAAAAAACTTGCTCTTATGACTTTGTAAATTATTAATCTTCTTTTCGATATTGCATACGGGTCATAATGTTGCCGCTGGAACATATTGCAGAGAACATTTTCAATAGCGAAAAGTATTTTGGATAATGCATATTAAGAAGCCTTCGTTAAAATGCAGACAAAAGAGCTGAAATATTAATGAATTTAGTTTCACAAATTTGCCAATTAAGAGTTGGTTGCCACACGGAGGATCCTTCATCACTGAGGTATAGTTTTGACTGTTATTTTGTATTCATGTTTTAGGTAAGTGATTTATCATTGGATCAATGAAACCGCGATTTTGCCTAAATGCGCTCTCAATTGTCGTTGTGGGGTTGTTTCTGACTAAGTTATCAATATTGTTTTGTACTTTCATTAGATGTGAGTATAGTGTTTATGATTACATTTTGTTTGTCTAATAAAGCTTACTTCCTTATTAGGAAGTATGATTTCAAATATATAACGATAACTATTTCATAAAGCACAATTGATACGATGTAGTCGTGATTATACTAGATTATATTAGACGATCAGCCATATATAGATAAAGGGGGAGAAATGAAAAGCCAGACAAAAACATATAAGTTTAGTTAATACCAAGCCCACTCAAGTTTAATTATCCTTATATTTCTTGATTTTATATCATATTTTGAGATGAGCAACTAACTAAAGTAAGAAAAATTGTCAGGTTATATTAATTGAATGTTACCTTGAATAAAATAAATATAATAAGTACATCACTAGGATAAATAAGCAAAAGTATTTCATAATGTATGCACCCGATGCTACGCTCAATTCAAGTTCCATGTTTTACCTTTACATATATCAAATCTAGTATTAATGGTTCGAGTTGTGTCATTCTGCTACGATCACACATCTTTTTACAGAGCCCTTTGAAAGTTTGTGGCTTTATACGAATATCCATCGCTTATGACTAACCGAAGTCATATAAGTCGCCTTCATTACTTCAGAATATATCCATTCATATCTTAATGTCATATATTTAGGTACTCTATAGTTTATAGTTTAGTTTCATTTTAAATGCATATATATCCGGTGTGTTTCTCATCCTATCATCGAAAAATCGTTTATTTGTAATAATATTTCAATAAATATTTTCGTATAACATCTACTTAAGCGAGGGATCGGACGCGAATGCGAACGAGCTCGTGAATTCGTTGCCAGTCGTGTTGTGAATGACGCGCACGTGTACCTCGGTGCTGCCGAAGGTGTATATGAATGTCATTGCATTTTCCCTCCTGTGATTACATGGCGGGAGTGTGATGACCACTTTACCTATGCATTCGACACCAGGCGAGTCGGTGTATTGCACGGGATGATCCGGTTGGCCGTCTTTGCAGTAAATGCGAATGCGCGATGAAGTGTCGTTCTTTGATAGAGGATTTATTGTGCGTGTGATCTTGTGGCCCACTTGAACAGATTCACCTTGTTTGACCAATGGCACAAATACATCTCTACACCTATCTTCTCCCTCTTCGTTTGTGTATTTTCGTTTTGAATCGTGTATTTTAGAATCAAATGACAAACCTACTCCATAGCCATACGTTTTCCTGGCAATACGCGCCTTAATCTCAGTTGGGAAGTGACCGTAGAGCACGGCGCCCTTGAGCACAGCCAACTGCGCCTCAGATGGAATTAGAACTTTTGTTCCCTTTATTTCGAAATGCGTCTTCACCTCTTCCTGTAGCAACCTGCTCTCGCTGAATCCACCGACCATGAAGATGTATTTGCAATCACTGAGTTCGGGATTCTTAAGGAGTTGGCGTACGTGCGTTGTGATCTCGGTGAGGACAGGTGTGAAGAGACCGGTAGCAGCATCGTTCTTCAATGTCATCGTACCATTTGTGAAGGTAATGTTAGGGCACCCAAACTCACGAACTGCAGTTTTGATTTGCTTTCCTTCTTTGATTTCCGTGTGGTATTCACCGAACGACCAAGAAAACCTAACGTTGAGGGAATTCTTATCTTTTCCGTTGTATGGCTTCTTACTCATCTCAAATTCATTATACAAGTCAACCCAATTTTGCGGATATTTGGATTTATATCGATTCAGAAAGTCGTTGCCAAATATTTCTCCGAGTTTGTAAATGAACTCTCTGTTCACATTCATACCTCCCCAGTCACCGCCACTTGACGGGAGAATTTCTTCCATTTTTTCATCCTTTGCTATCCGATGCGCAGTTATATCAACGGTCCCGCCTGAATAAACAAAGACGTCGGTATACAGACAATTATTTTGATAGCAATATGATATCACGAATGATGCCGCCAATAAAATAAGGAAATAAATTCTATCATATAATCCCAAAACTAGAAATGTGTCCGTCCGAGCACGAATGGCCCGCTTCCCACAAATCAGTGAAGCCGCCAAAATCAAACAAAAATCAAATTATTCAAACAATTTCCGAATCAAAATATTATTTTACTAGTTTATAATAGTATCAATATAGTACTTGTCTGTAGGTGTTGGGATTCGAACCCAAGACCTTATGATTACTAGTCTGATGCTCTATCGCTGAGCTACAGGCCCATTTGAGATATGAATGAATGTGCACACAATATCAACTAAAGTAAACATAAGTCACATAAGTTATTTTGACTGATTTGACAACTTTATTCAACAACTTTCGGTTTCCATAGCCTAATAAACTAGAAAGCAAGTTAATAAACATAATTGACACATTTGTTTATGATTTGTTTTTGACTTAATCGAGATTGGAACTAAGGACCTCTAGCACCATAGACAGATCCGCTACCAACTGAGCTATTGCGCCCGATGTGAAATAGCTATGCACATATCAGTCGATATGTTTGACATTCAAAGGATAAGCTTATATGCCCCACACTGTCATGTGTAATATATGCAATACCAAAAGTTGCAGATCCCGAGTGCAAACCCGTAAGAACAAGGTTATACATTTAAGCTAAGTTAATTTAAGGAATAACTTTTCAGCCACCACATGACCAACCTTTCTGCTAACGGCAGGTGTGGACGTGCATAAGATACACGCCATAGATCCGTCTTACCGAAAGCAAATGGTTAATAGGCATGCGGTATATTCTAATGTTTTCAGCCAGAAGCAGAACCAGAAGAGCCAGTGCAGTCAAAAAGGGAGGTGCACATCTTCAATATATATAAAATCGATTCCAAAAGGTTTCAGATCGATCGGTTGAAAACCCTAGGACAAGTTCATCACACAAAGCATAGACAAATGTGTTAAATACTGTTGGGGTAGGGCTATGCTCTAAGACCCCCCGGGGCCGGACCGGACTTTCCAGGTCTGTCAAAAGGGGAGGTGCACATCTTCAAGATATATATATTCGATTCCAAAAGGTTTCAGGTCGATCGGTTAAAAACCCTAGGACGAGTTCATAACACAAAACATAGCATAAATCTGTGAAATGCTGTGGGTCGGGCTATGTTCTAAGACCCTCCGGGGCCGAAACGGAAGAGCCAGGTCGGTCAAAAGGGAAGGTGCACATCTTCAATATATATATAATCGATTCCAAAAGGTTTCAGGTCGATCGGTTAAAAACCCCAGGACAAGTTCATTACACAAAACCTCTTACAATTTTGCGTACGTCGGACGGACGCCGGACGGATGGACGAACGGACGGATGGACGGACGGACGGCCACCACCTCGAACTCAGAACTTTCAATTTTACCAAAAGTCGTTTTGATACCCATAGATACCATCTCCGGTGAAAACAGAAAATGCACGGACGGACAGGGCAAAACCTATATGGCCCTCTGACTATAGTCAGGCGGGCCATAATAATGAGCAAAATATATATATTTTTTTCTACACGCTACCGTGCATACAAAGCCAGATACCACACTGTCAACCATTTGATACCCTGTCAACAATTAGCGTAAGTTATATAGTCACCCACCCTACCATATCTTGTATAATTTATGAAATTACCTCCGCAGTCTAAAACGAGATAGGTAGTTCCCGGTGGAAATACTGAAACGTCCCTTAATAAGTATCCAGCGACTTCCGGTCTCCTGCAGCATAATGAAGCCGCTTCCGGCTCTAAGGCCAGTAGCAGATTCTTTGCGTCAGTTGATTCAACGCAACCACCCTGTAGAACAAGATCTTACCTAATGTCATTGTCGATTAAAAATTATATAAAATGATTTGGTAAGCAAGAAAGCAGGAAAATGCGGCGCTTTTGTCAGGGTTTTTTGCTCTATGTAAAAGCCCAGTCGACACATTAATGAGATCATTAATTAAGCATGACGTCACTGTTATGGTATGACCGACAAAATATTGAAGTCAGATACAGTGTGACTTTGCATGGCTTTATGGTTCATGAGTCGACTGGGAGGATATTATTCAGGGTAGTCCTATTTTACAAACGATATATTGGTCTAAAAGCCTTGGATCGGGTAATCATATAGTTTTATTATAGTAACTTGTTATTTCTTGAAAATTACCTTAACTGCTGCTTCGCGCATGAATTTCTTTGCAGGCTCCGTCCAAATTCCGGGGACTGTGATCACCCAGAATATGTTGCTTGGACTAGGGTTTCTGCAACAAAACATTCTTAAAACAATGTTAACCTAATTTGGTGTTACCTTATCATAATTGAAGGGCTCCATGCAACAATGTGTTAAGTCTACTTAACATGTTACGCTAAAATGTATGGCAAAGTGCCAAGTGATAACTGATCCATGTTATATACTTACATGATACTAAGAAATCAACAGGATCATAATAAATTTTGCACGGAGCCCTTCAATTATTATACATTGAATCATGTTGACATAAAGTCCCTATATGTATTCATAATGTTGAGATGTGTGGGTTATCTATAATAGAACAGAATTAAGAAGATATTGAAGTATATTAAATATTGTATTTTTGTATCGGCTGAATGATAAGCATGATCATGATCATTTTTTCAGAATAAAGCGATAAATCTTACACTTCGGTTTTAGTGCTGATCATTTCCATAACGTGGTTTTTGAGATATGCAATTGCAAAGCTAAATATGTCGACTGCCGGTCGAATTGTTCCATCCTCTGATGATATCGCACTGTTAAGGCTGATATTCTGAAAAAAACATAAATATTCGAATAACTTTTGAATTCGTAGAAATTATATTTAATCAGTCTGTGTTCCGATAAATTGTCATGTATTTCATCACTTGGTTTTTCAATTGTTCTAAATAAATCTTTAGAAATATCGAGGATTCGTTGTTCGAGGGTTGTCTGCTGCAGTAGACACCATCGTATGATATCCAAGCTTGATGATATTAAACGCTCTCCTTTGTATATGGATGGATATCGAATCGATATTGGATCTTTATGATTCAACACTCCGCTCAGTATTAGATAAACATGTGCCACTGCAAACAAAGAGACTAAAGGGCCGCTCACTTAAACCATGGATAGCTCAGGAGGTGCTATCTGAACGTCGGAAACGACGACGTCTAGAGCGGTTAATGCTCAAAACCAAATCGGATAAGTGCATTTCTGATTATAAATTTCAGAAAAACTATGTAAATCATATCAGTGATAAGAAGTGTGAAGTGCAACGGCGACCAAAAGGGAATTTACAGTTTGCTATGGAAACTGTCTAATAAACCAGTAAAAGCAGTTTTTCCGGATGCACCCTGCGACCAGGTTTTGGCAGACCAATTTGCATATTTTTTCACGTCAAAGATTGACACCATCAATGCACAGTTCAACGGTGATATCCAACACCTCGACCCACCTACCAACTGACCTTATTGCAAATTCGAAGCATTTTTGCCTATCACACAAGCAGAACTTCGAAAATACTTATTACAGTCGCCCACGAAAAGTTGTCAACTGGACCCAATTCCTACTTTTTTATTGAAACAATCCGTCGATACAGCCCTAACAATCCTAACTGAGACTGTGAACAGATGCCTTTCCACTGGATACATGCCAAAAACGGTTTAAAGAAACCCTCATCTCACCCATTCCTAAGAAGTCAAAAATACCGGAGTTTAAGAACTTTAGGCCCATTCCAAATCTGCCCTATTTGTCTAAAGTGGTGGAACGTATAGTCATTGACAAATTGTCCAAATACTGCTCCGATAACCATCTCGATGAATACTACCAATCGGTCTATAGAAAACACCATAGCTGCGAAACAGCACTACTAGAAGTATCAAACGCGATTTTTACCAACATGGATTATCAAAAGGTGACGCTTGTCAAACTCCTCGATCTCTCGGCGGCATTCGATACCGTCCCTCATAGCCGATTTTTAGAAAGCCTGGAGTATGACTACGGGATTACGGACAAAGCGCGGAAGTGGTTCGAATCGTACTACGAAAATCGTCAACAAACAGTGATCATCAATGGTGAAAAGTCGTCGCCCCAGTGGTATGCCCCAGTGGTCGAGGACAGGACCCTGGGGCTTCACCAAGTACATCAGCCCTCTAGGTGCTCTGATACGACTATTGTGTATCCTCTATCACATGTTCGCAGATGACACACAACTATATACAGCCCTGGACCCCAACTCCCAAAAATCGCAATTCAGTGCTAAAGAAAGGATAGAAAATTGAGTGTCATCAATTTCCTCCTGGAATTCATTGAATCGTTTAAACCTTAATTCGGATAAAACGGAATTTATCATGATAGGAACGAAGCATCAGTTATCGAAAGTAAATTTTAACTCGGTCAATATCAGCAATGAAAGGATATATGCAAGTGCGACCGTGCGCAACCTAGGAGTGATATTCGATAGTGAAATGAAAATGAATGCCCATGTTACTCATATCATCCGTAAATGTTACGGAAGGATACGAGAAATTGCATCCATTCGTAGATATCACCAAAGAAGTTGCTCAATCTCTGATCAAGTCTATGGTTGTATCGCATCTTGATTATGGAATTAGTCTTTTGTATGGCATTAGTGGGCCACTGCTCGCTAAGCTACAACGCGTTCAAAATGCGGCCGCTCGCCTTATACTCTGATACTCCAAATATGACCATATAAATGAAGGACTCATCGAACTGCACTGGCTACCTGTTCGGTTTGGGATACAATTCAAAATCGCGACTATCACTTACAAAGTTTTATCTACAAATCAGCCCAAGTACCTTCGCGACCTCCTGGTTACAAAAGCCAATAGTCGGTCTCTTCGTTCCAGTAGTGAGATTGTGCTAAACATCCCAAGAACTAGACTAAAGACTGCTGGCGACCGTTCCTTTGCCGTAGCAGCACCAACAATTTGGAACCGATTACCAAAACACGTCAAAAATGCAGCCTCTCTATCCCTTTTCAAGAAGAAGTTGAAAACATTTTATTTTAGATCTGCCTATGGTGACCTTTTAACCAAAAAGAATATCTCATATTCATTTAGTTAATGTGTAATATGTATTACTCAGTATTATATTTATTTAATCATCGTAACAGTCATTTATGTTTTAGTATATTTTGTGTTTAATTAGTTAAAGTATTAGTAGCATTGTATTGTAAAGCGCTTTGGGCAATAAGTTTGAAAAGGTGCTATATAAATACCATTATTATTATTATTATATTGTTATGTTGTCTCTGTGACCCTGGGTGCCGCGCACTCGCAGATTGGTCTCACAATACACTAGTTTCGCAATGTTTACAGTTCTCACTGGTATATCTTGAAAAAATCGGACCCTTTTCCGTCGGAGAAATTAAGGCCTGGCCATATTTTAAGCATTTTAACGATGTTCTAATCAAAACTAACCATGTTTTTCAATTTAATCTTTATATGAAATCCAGAAACTCTAATTGCGTTTCCAAATAGAATATATTGAATAACTATTCCAAACAATCTGTAAATTTAAAAAACACAGAATTACTTCACATTCGGGCAGGCCCCTAAAAGTGTAAATCTCATCCATGTTCTTTCATGTCAAACGTTTCCAATTCATATTACTATTTATTTATTTATTTCAATATGAATTGCAATCTAAAATGATATCCGTAATATGATGCTGTTAGTTGTTTTTGTTTTATATGAAACCATATCCGTGGTTATGCGTGTCGTTTTTTTTCTGTTTCAAATTTAAGATATCGCTGTCATATTTCATAATATGTTTTATTTTCAAACACACCACATGTTGAAATGCATCATTTTAAACAAAATGTGTTCTTTTAAACCTATGAATTTAAAATTGATGTGTTCACTATCAAAGCAGCCGGTAAAATGACTGAAATTCTACACATTGATCTTTTAAAGTGAAATTATGATAATTAAATAACCATACTTTCGACAAGATAGTTGCAATACCGGACCGTCACTAATAAGGAGTCCATTTGACTTTAATCAACCTTACAATAGTAGTATACAGCACAATTACTCGTGCCATTCTCAATTTATGCAATAAATTTCGAATTGCACTCTTAATGTGTTGTATCTTAATACGAATGAGTTCACAAGTATCGACTAAAATTGGGGAAACCCCCTGTTGGTTTCCAGATTTTGTTTCAAAGTGAATTACTTTTAAGAAAGGCCACATTCTACTTGCAAATTGATCGTAAGATCAATTAAATGCGCCATAGTGTAATAATTTATCATGGAACTAATCTAAAAACTACGGTTTTTATACGTCTCCGCCGGAGAAGGCCCCTTCTTCCCAGGTCCCCTTTGTTTACATTGGTCACGTGACCGGAAGTATCGTCCTTGTTGTGAAACGAAAAGAGGGGATGGCGTGATGGGTTAACTGTGCGTAGAATGTGGCCTTTCTAAATAGTAATTCACTTTGAAACAAAAAATGGAAACCAACAGGAGGTTTCCCTAATTTTATCTTTAAAGGTTTGAATCAAACTATTTCTCAAGGCCACATTCTACTTGCAAGACATTCTAAAGGAAGGCGGGTTTCGTGAAAAGCGAAATATCAAAGGCATAAACACTAAACACGAAGGATAAAACTCGAAACAAAATTTCACTGCGTTTTATTTACCACAATTCTGAAGGAGGGGGACACCATGAAACAACCTCCAAGCGGATATCCCTGGATAGAGCGGTGTGATATCGGATGATCGACACACACTACCCCCTTCCTTTCCAAAAAAATACACAATCAACTCAATCCGTAGGTATGTATAACTAAAAACTGAACTTAAAAATCCAGAGCGCATACATAAAGTAAAGCGCGAATAGAAGAACATACCATACAAGAAAACTGAAACATATTGGTATAAGACACAACAAACACTCTTAAACCTAATACACCGATGCTAGTGCTAAAAAGAGGTTGCTGCCTAGTGCAATTTTTCAAATACAGATTACCCGAGTAATACTGAATAACTGAGACAGAATAACTGAGGAACACAAAAAAAATAACGCACACAACCAAACTAGAATAGATGCAATGCACACTTCTCCACAACGCTCACACATGGGGAAAAAACACTTCTCCGCTAGGAATTCACAATCTCTTCAACTTATAATATGGTTTTTAGCATTTAATTTGTATTTATCTTAATTATCTTTTTCTAGTCATGTAATGTCTTTAAGTAGTCTTTTAGTCCGGTCTAGAGACTCTATATTAATAATAATAATAAATAGATTTAATGTGCCTGTTTCTAAATTATTACAGACACTTACAATAGCTAAAAGATAGACGCGTTAAGTAAACCTTACACGAGGACATTGTAAACAAGAAAAGATACTTAGAAGATAAAAGAGAAACATATAACCGTACTTTGTGACAACGCTAAGACATTACATGACTAGAAAGAGTGCATAATGGCACCACTTATGAACACGAAATAAACATTTACCGGACTAAAAGACTACTTAAAGACATTACATGACTAGAAAAAGATAATTTAGATAAATAAAAATAAAATGCTAAAAACCATATTATAAGTTGAATGCTATTATATATTATATTGCATTATAGATGGTATGCTTGTTAGAAGATGTGGGTTTTAAGATTCTTTTTAAAACTATTAAAACTTTGTTCTGCTTTCAAAGAATTTGGCAATGCGTTCCATAACCTAGGGGCTACGACTGAGAATGCTCTATCTCCATATGTTTTGGTCCTTGTTTTTGGAATTGATAGGTTGATTTCGGCAGACGATCTAAGACATCTCGTAGACCTTTTGACGGTGATGAGGTCACAGAGGTAGGCGGGTGCGAGACCATGTAGTATCCGATAAGTGAGACACAATACTTTGAATACTATCCTGTGCGCTATTGGTAACCAATGTAGTGATCGGAGTACGGGGGTAATGTGGTCATATTTCCGAGTTTTTGTAATTATCCGTGCTGCAATATTTTGAATGGTTTGTAGTTGATTCAAGCTGTCTTTCGGAATCCCAATCAAAAGTGCATTGGCGTAATCTAATCTGGACGAAACAAGCGCATGAACGAGTCTCTCACAAGCGTTGTGTGAGATGTATCGTATCGGCGGATGATTCTTATGTTTTGAAGGTGAAACATAAGGGCCCTGCATCTGTTTTCAATATCCGTTTTCATGTTCATACTCCGATCCGATCGAAGGAAACCCCAAGGGGTTTGGCAGTATCCGCAGTATGTACAGTCGCATCCGCAATATTCAATGGCATATTGGGATATTACTTTTTGTGATAGGCCGGCACTATAACAAGCACCTCGGTCTTCGCGTCGTTCAACTTTAGCTTGTTCTCGGTCATCCATTCTTTGATTGCACTTGTAGATTGCGCGACCCTGTCGATTGCACTTTGTAAAGCTAGCGAGTCATTCAGCTTGAATGAGGTATAGTTGCTGGTATCGTCCGCATATCCGTGGAAGTCCATATCATGCTTTCTGGCGATATCGCCGACCGGAAGTGTGTAGACTTTGTAGTCTTCCGGTCCCATTATGGAGCCTTGCGGGCGCCGAAATCGAGGGCGAGGGGTGCCGATTTTGATTCGCCGATGACTGTGATCTGAGTTCTCCCTTGTGATATTCACGGATCCATTGAAGTGCACAGCCTTCGACACCTAGACGCGATCGGAAACGCTCGAGTAGGACGTCGTGATCTATGGTGTCGAAGGCAGCCGACAAATCAAGCATGACGAGAATAACCCCTTGCCTTTGATCCAGTGCACGAAGGATATCGTTCTGGATTCTGACAAGTGCAGTCTCAGTTCCATGGTTAATCCTGTATGCAGATTGAAATTTTTCACCAAGAGAGTGGGCTGACATGTGCTTTTCTAGTCGTTTGACCACGACTTTTTCTATTAACTTAGAAATATACGGAATATTTGACACTGGCCGGTAATTTTTGAGTATGTTTTTTTCCAACGTTGACTTTTTTAAAAGTGGCCTAACTAGGGTTTTTAGCGGGTCCGGAAAATGGCCAGAGGTTAGCGAGGCATTGACAATGTGTGTCAAGAAAGGAAGGAACGCGGGTAGGCACTGCTTTAACAATATTGTAGGCACTGGATCCAGTTCACATGATGCATTACTAGAGCTTTTTATGACACGTTCAAGCTCGGCTTCCGAACAGGGTTTAAAAGACTGTAGCTTTGGTGCGCATGAGTCAGTTTGAGCAACTGGCGGGGAAGGGCTTTTTGAGTCGAGTTCACTTCGAATTTTCGCTATTTTTTCGATGAAAAAATCGTTAAACGTAGTCGCCAGCTCAGTCGCAGACTCGTGTTCGGGAATTTTGGTTTGTTCCTTTGCGTTTATGAGTTCGTTTAATACCGAGAAAAGGCGCTTTTGATCATGTCCACAAGCCTCTATTTTGACCAAATAGTATGTTTCCTTTGCCTTAGTAAGGCATTGGACGAAGTCATTGCGATTTTTGATGTATCCGATTTGTGCTTCTTTAATTTGAGCGCATAGACTTTCGTATCGATGTGATGTTCTCGAGGCGACCTTGTTTAATGCCCTTTGTAGAGCCCTAACCTTCCTTTCGGACTTTCGTTTGCTTTGTTTCGCCAATTTGACAGGGTCAGAGTACCATGGTTGCTTCGGTCGAATGGTAATTTTGGCCTGTTTTATTGGTGCATGCTTATCCATGAGTTGACTTAACACATTGGTATACCTATTCAAGGTGTGGTCTGGGTCCTCCTGGGGCTCCGGCGTCAGAATAGATTGGATATCCTTTGAGAAATCGTCAATGTCAATTGATTTAATCTTCCTATAGCTGATAGTTTTGGTTTGAAACTCGGGTTTGCGAAAATTTAGGAAACCATAGATCAAATTGTGGTCGGATATCATTTCTCCGA
>LQRL01127671.1:53939-67140 GCA_001703475.1 Hydroides elegans
ATGATAATCAGGTCGAGAGTGTGACCGCGGGAGTGTGTTGGTCCGTGAACATGTTGAACCTGATCAAAAGACGAAAGGATAGATGTTAAATGCTTGTTTTCTGAATCGTTTGGAATACCTACATGGATGTTGAAATCGCCTAAAATGCACATATGTCCAGGTCGAACCATTATAATCGCAAGAAATTCGGTAAATTCCTGGAAAATTGAGCCCTAGACAGCCCATTTGCAGCCGAGGGTGGGGGTCTATAGATTAGATAGTACCACACTGATAGACCACACTTAGTTGTATGAATAGCCATGTGTTCAAAACTAGCGAATGACCTGATTTCTGCGCTGGCATCGACGTGCTTGATATCGTTGTGAACAATCGCTCCGATACCTCCTCCAAGTTGTCCGTTTGATCGCGGTCTATGCAAAAACGAGTATCCAGTCGGGGTTGCATTTTTCATGTGTAGGTCCGAATCATTATTATTTATCCAGGTTTCGGTCAAAAACATGATTGAGAACCTATAGGTGCATAAAGTATCTAATATGAGGTCGGTTTTGTTCTTAATTGACTGACAGTTTGCCAAGGATATTGAGAAATTATCTCTTTTTGACGCGAACTCACCACATTTGACATAGACTAGATTTTTCCGATCAGCTGATTTGTGTTTTGGTTGATGAATTAGGTCAGCCTGATCAGCTGTTTTTTGTTTTTGTTGTACTGACACATTTCCTGTTGCAAATGACCTTGCCCCGTCATGGTGGCCAGGTGTATCGATCAAATTCCTATTTGAAATTCTTGATTGATTTGAGCTAGTATCTGATCTATTGCTTATTAGTCTAGATATCCGCCGAACATTGCCCCCGCGAGTGCCACGGTAGCCGTGATTGCACATATTAGGTATCAAAAGTAATCCAAGTGTAAAGTACGCATGAACTATCATCTCGAAGTTGATAAAATAGTTTTAAAAACAAAGCAAATGTGCGTTATAAAAATCATATCCTTAAATTATTTCTTCAAAATTACAATATAGAAATATTCCTTGCACAACACAAATCAATATAATACTAAATATGTTCTAAAACGATTCTTAATTACTTCAAAATTAGTCGATAGTTTAGTATTTTAATTTTGATCTGCTGCTATGAAAGCGCATACAACATATTTTAAATGAAAAAGGCGGATAGCAATGTCTAATGTCCAGGGCGTGCAGGCATTCTCCGGCCACAGCAATGGCAACACGTAAGGCCTTAAGGTCGCTCTACTTCCTGGGCTTTTTCTCTTTCTTTACTGACGATGCATTGATATCAGGCAGAGACATAAAACACATGAGGGAGTTAGTAGGTTGCGCCTGTGGCGATAAACACCCTCCCCAAGTCTGCTAATCTGGACAATTGATTGGCTATAACTTAGAATTTGGACAATTGATTGGGTATAACTTAGAACGTAATGAGAGAGAAACATGTTGGTGGACGCCCACGCCCCTGCACCCATAAGCTCTCGCAGCGAACACGACCAGAGATCCTTTAAGCTCGTGTCTACATGGCGCACCGAATGCGCTTTCACAACCAGTTTTTCTACTGATTCCGGATCCTGGTTTGAATGTGCCAATACCCCTATCTCCTTGACATAACGGGAAATAGTTTGCTCCTTTACATCTCTGTATGTACCTCGCTGGATGATCTAGCGGTTTTTTTTGTTTCTGGTACGGTACTTCTCCGTTAGGTGGAGATATCACTCCAGAGTTCTGACAACACAGAGTTGACTGTTCTCATCGCCTGCCGTGTCTGTGTCCGGAACCTGGGAAATGATGAAAGGCTCAAGCGCTTCTATGCCTCCGACGATAGATGTGTTTTGCTGACAAACGTCGGGTCCGGAGAAAGGCGCACCGCTCTGGAAGAACCTTGTTGCAGCCATTCCACTTTCTTGTTTAGTGCGTGTATTTCACTACGTCTCTTCCCCGATGCTAGGGCAAGTAGGAATGTAGTTTTCAACGTCAGATTCTGGTCCGAAATGTTCTCACCATTCCGAAAACGAGGAGACTGCAAAAAAACGTAACACCAAATGTATGTCCCATTGAACAATGTGGCGTTGTGGGATAGGGCGCTCTCGCTGAAAACTAAGAACTCGGATAATAGGGGCAAAGAAGCCTGTAGTGGGTACCTTTCTAATTCTATTGCCCAGTGTGTGAAGTATAGCCATATGGATTTATACTGCTTGTCGGTCAAGGCGGCTCGTGAGTTCAGAATTCGATCGACTACTTTATCAGGGAAGCCTAATCTCAACAGTCTCTCTCCTAGATGCACCATAGGTGGAGGTTCAGTGACATGCGATCCGGATGGTACATTTCCCAATGTGGTTGCCTAGGGGCTCCGTATACCATTTGGAGTTTGGTCACCTTCACTTTGTGGAGGGCTAGAAGCATTGGGAACCATGCTGCGTTCTCCGCTTTCGGCGCTTTAGCAGGTATTTTAGCAGGACCTTAGTCATGATGCACGTCGGAGGGTACGCATAAAGGATCTCTTCCGGTCTGCTTTCTCCGCTTTGAGCTCTGCTCCTCCTTCTTCGGGAGTCGGAGGCTTCGTTTAGGTGTCGACGACTTTTGCTGTGGTTTGACCTGGATTACGGAGGCCGCTGTCGCCGCACGCATGATAGCCCTTTTTGTGCATCGTCCTGTTCCTTATAACATATGTTTGTGAAGTATTCGGGGTCGATAACGGCATCCGTGCCCATAAAAGGTGCATGGCGCATTGCCAGAATATCCTTCGCGGAGATTCCTTTTGTCTTAGCTTCACACAGCGCAGTGTCCCAACGATGGGTCGATAGCTGGTGGCTTACCAATACCAGTCTGGCCACGTCCCCAATGCCTGCTCCCAGAGCCCTTATAGTGCGCACGATGTAAGCATCGTTCACATCCTCCCATGGAGGGCATCCTCTCGTTGATCGAACAGGCACATGCGTCAACGCGCAATATGATGGCAAGGGCTTCTCGCAAGGAGTTGACCATCTTAACCGCATGCGCATCAGAAATACAGAGGCGGGTCTGCGGGACCATGTTCACTAGCCAGTTTGGGAGCTCCGCCGACCAGGTCGGGGCCGTGAGGTTGAGACTTTTATCTCCCAGCTGGTACTGGCGCATCGCTATCTTACAGAACGGAGAAAGAGTGACCTTGCCTACAGTCACGCTAGAATCCTTCTCCTTCTCCAATGCTTCGAGCATCCGCCTCTCCCTTATGGGAGCATTGCTGGGGAGGTCCAAAGCATTACAAATTCATCGTCGCGCTTGGGCGGGACATACTGACTCATAATGGCGAATTGTCCCGGTTCTACTGCCGGAGTGGGCGGCGTGCACAGGCGAATCTGAGTGTTCTTTCCTATCCACCAAATCATATCAAGCACCGCTGAATCAGATTGGCGAGCTGGGACGAGTGCGGTTCTCGATGGGCGCTCTCCGCCTCGCTGTCTACCAATTCTTCGCGGCAGTACGCTATATCGCTATCGGATTTCGGGTCCGCTTCGTTGACCGTCTCCACTGCAATCTCTCCCGCCTCTAAGATCGTCTCCTCTCCCTCGAAGAACGTTTGGACGGTGTTCGCTGTATCCGCCATTATTTTGTCCGTTCGAACTTGCTCGGCACGTGGAAAAAAAAGAAAGTCACTTACGCTTAGCTTCCGCTATTCTCCAACACACCTCCTTCGAGAAGTGTTCACAATAAATACAGTCGTTGTCTATGAACTCCTGTTTCCCACTTCCCGACACTTCCAGCAAAGCGGATATGTGTCCCCTCTGCCTCTCGTTAGCTGGTGGTCGCAACTCCGTAACAAAAGCAGGAGATAAGAATGGCAGTTCACTCAGAATGCAAATACTAATGGCTCGTATTCCAGGCATCTAACCCTTCTCTTTCTCCGGCGAGTTATCTAGGAGAACCTGCAGGCCAAAGTTTCCTTACCCGAAGCTTTACAAAAAGCATCAAAACCTTAACAAGATTTTGGCACCTCTCCCATTCTCCGGTTCTTTCTCCGTTTTTTTTCCAGAGAAGAAATGTTTTTAAGGGGGAGGGGTTATACATGCTGGGTGAGCATCTTAGCAACAGGGCTTATGCTCCCTGGGCAGAGGGTTCTACTAGGTAGGCCCTTTCACCCTTAAAGACACTTTACGTTCTACTTCGACTGAGATGCTTGTAGAAACAAAGTCGATAAACTTTTGCTTTAAACATTGCATCAAAGAACAGATTTATAGAATTTTAATCTTATCAGACTTGTGAATATTGATCTATAACTTCTTAAAACTGTTTATTATTGGTTTGTTAGGTGAATTGAACGCGCATAAACTATCAATATAACCCAACATATTTTGATAAGACATATAGGAATTTACTTCCGGGTTGAGCACATTGTGACAAAATAGTCTCAACAATTGCAGAAAAGCAAGCGCACGTGTGTTTACGTGCCGCGAAACATCTCGGCCAATCAGAATCAAGCTAATATTCGGATAATCACTGAATGAAAACAATTAAGCCTGCCTCCCCGCGGGGTCTCGCCTCTCTCCGCGGAAAAAAGGGAAACCCTCTCTGGGATGAAAAATCGGTCTGAACACGATATCACAGGGTTAATGCAGATAATGTGCTGTGTAACGTGAGCAATGAGGCATTTCGCTGTGCGTACTCTCTCGGTACTCGAGAATTTTAGGTAGGGGCGCTTACAGGAGCGCTTACGATCCACCTTTTGAAAAAGGTTCTTTTTCAGTTCTGATGTTAGAAAACCATATAAAAACTCAGACATCCTTGCGTGAAAGCATTTATGAGAGAGGAGTGTTAGGGTGCTTCTTATTTTACCTCCACCACTTTCAGTATAACTATTTGGTCACAGCGGCAGGCTTACATCATGATTATGTCATCACTAAGTGTAAAATGCATCCCAACATCCCAACACGCAGTGAGGTGACGCAACTTGTTTGAAATGTCCCGCGAGCATCTCGATGCCCATAGCGCGCATCTTAGTGAGATTAAAGGGATATCAAAGGAGCGGCATCTTTCCCACTGTCTGGCTCTAAACACAGCGGGATAAGTTTTGACAAGAGGAGGGTGGGTTAGTTTGAATCAATATTTAAGCAGCTTTAACATATAATTCTTTTATGAAACTTATATGATGAGAAACTAGAAGGACTGAGCTAACTGACAGTAATTTTATAATTCTTGTATCTTTAAAAACGCCTTAGTTATCCCAAGTTTAAAACGACATATTTTGGCAAAATTACATATGAATACATAGCGCATAAAAGGAGGAGCTGTGTTGTTGGGCGTCTGTTATGTAATCATAACTGGTTAAGATGGCCGACAAAGTCGGCCATTAGGCGTGACAGCCAAGCCAGAAAAAATCCAAGGACCGATCTAAAGCTGGCGGCATGTTACAACAGGCGACAGGCCCATCCGGACGAATACCTGAGGTGGGTGATGTACTGGTGTGTTAGATATACTAGGAAACGTAACAGAATCGATCTGACCCCCGTGACAGAGCGCTTTCAGGAAGTTCCAACTTTTTTCAGCAGGACTGACGACTCCAAGGCGAAAACATATAACTCCAAACACAGCAGCAAACGCCCAAAACAACTCCAGTCGTAATATATATCCCTTAAATGTTGTTTCCATTAACTTATAAAGAATATTAATTTTAACAACACGTTGCCTTTGGTATGGCGCGTAAAATAAGAAGGACGCTATTTCCGGTCACGTGACCAAAGTAAACAAAGGAGACCTGGGAAGCATCCCTTTCTTCGCGGAGAGGCAGCGGCCTTCTCCGGGGTAGGGGCATCAAAAACTTAGTTTTAAGATTAGTTTCATAATAAATTGTTGCACGAAAACGCGTTTAATCGATCTTACGATCTATTTGCAAGATTAAAGTGGCCTTGAGAAATAGTTTGATTCATTCCTTTGAAGATAAATGCGCTACCTTAGGATCATGCAGTGCCATTTTGAAATGACGATAAAGATGTAGATCTGCAGTTGCCCCTTTTTCTTCCACATCCTTGTTGTATTTCTGTTCTGCATCGTATCCCATCGTGATGAATTCTCCAGCGCTATTCGTGAGGATACTGGTTGGTGTCTTGTAGGACTGAAATAAGATTAGTTTATCGTTTTAGTTTTTTTTTCTTGTAGCAACAATTATAGATGGAGATCATTAATTTTCCAGAGCTAATTGAGAGAATACTTGTTGGCGTCTCATAGAACTGAAATACTTGTAAAACGATTCATTTGATCACATGTGCCTGTTATTTATTTTTGTATTGGCAACGACAACTAAACTTCGGACAATAAAAACAGTTGATAAATTCAAGACACAATGTAGTCTATTTTTCTTTTTACAAAATTTTTCTTTTTACAAAATTCTTAATCGCGATTTTTTTTCAAAATACACCAAGCGTTTACTAATGTTTTTCAACACGCTGACAGAATGGTTATTTCGGAAAATGCTCATAAAGAAATTCATAAAGCTCCAAATATTGTCAGGCCCCTACGCATAAAGCTATTCACCTTGAATCCATATTCTTCGCCCCAATTACTGTTGCAGATGACTTTTTCTGGCTCCGTCCTGAACGAAAACGCGTAACCACTGTAGGTCGTTCCTAGATCCAGTGCAGCAACAAGAACGTAGCTTTCATCGCGGTGTGTCATTCCGAGTTTTGTTTTTAGCTGCAACATGAACATCAAATTGCATTGTATTTATAAGATTTATGCATCAGTATCATAAAATGTCAAAATACTAAGTTCGGGTTAGGAAGTACACAAGCGCCTGAGAGACATAGTTTTTTTTCTACAGATGTCCCAGTCTACACAAAACCTCATCATGGCCTCATGCTGAACTCATATGAGTTATTTTGTTTTAGGTCACCCTAAGCTCACGATGAGGCTTTGTCTAGACTGGGGTTAGATGATGGTATATTTTTCTCCGGTTTTGTACCTAAGAATGAATAACCAACCATGATTGAAAAAAAAATGTTAAAAAATCGTAATGTGTTTTCTTGTGGTTATAAGAAAAACACATGACTCATCTTTTTTTACTCCATAGAAACCTCATATGATATTAACTGAATTGTGATTATCTCAAGAATTATAAGATCATGCGTTGAATAGTTATATTATTGACCTTATGTTAAAACGTCGATCGAGGTATCTTTTTGTCCAAATTCTAATCCTGGTGAAACTTTGTCGGACGTGATTTTTAGACGACATTTAACCGGAGCATTCAAAAAAAATACAAGAAAATTGTCATTCAGGCCCTTAAAAGAGACGTCATAACGACGTTCTCCGGCGTCGTATATGCATGTTTAAGGGTTGTTGTTTTCTGATTGTTGTATAATTTTATTTCACTGACCTCATTAAACATGTCGTTATGACGCCATTTTAAGATCATGGAAAGGTATCGCATTTTCGACATAGTAGCGACGTCATATTAGCGTCGTGGACTCGGTACAACAACCTACGTGATTAAAAACGTCTAACGGATGTTGTTTGCTGAGTGGGATATTCTGAGAAAAGATTGTGGTGGAATATTCTAGCTAAGGTCTGAACTCCAAGGCTCAACGCTATTGATTATACACACTTTTTACATCAAGAGCGCATCAATATGTCACGTGACATAGTTGGCAAAGTTCCTTGAGGTTTTATGAGAGTATCGTTAAAAGCACCCTCGAGGTCTTAATCAAAAAGGGATTGCTCTGTAGGTACAAGAATTTTAGAAACAATATTTTCAGATTTTTCTATTTTAAACAAGTTTAAATTGATACTTTAGATTCGCAATTTTCACAAAGAGTATTTTTAATCATGATTATCTACAGGTGTATGTGCGAAAATATGAACAAATGTTGAAGCATGATGAGTTTTGTATATTTCAGCGGTTTGAAGGCGCATCAAACCACCTCACATCTACCTTCAAACTACCCTTCAAACCAGAGGCGCATGAATAAATTCCTAAAACACCAGTTTCAAGCTGGTTTGAAGCAGGTTTGAAGGTGGTTTGATAGAATAAAATTGTTTATTGTCGCCATGACCTTAAGCGGTTTGAAGCTTGGTTTGAAGGTTAGTTTGATCAATGTGGCCACACCCTAATAGATCCTAAATGAACAAACGATTTATTAATAATTAGATCGTGTTGTGCATTATAATGCAACAGCTGTGTTTTCTACTATAATTAAGAACGGTTGTGTATTTCCATATAATTTAAAAAAGGATTATATCTAAATATGGTTTTCTTCTGGATTCTGGAATTGAAATAAATTATTTTATGCATAGAAGTCTATGTATTACAACAGGTCAATGGCTTTCCCATTTATGTCCAACCATTCGAAATGTTCAATAGGCTCAAAATAGGTTTTTAAAATGTTCAAAGGCTCGAGCTAGATGTTATGCTTTATGGCATTCTCAAAAAAAGGTTGCATTAGAATTGTATTTTCATATCGAAATGTCTGTTTATTTGAAAATGCTGTGGAAAATTAATCCTATTTATTGTTTTAAAACATTTTAAATCTGATTCCTAAACTAAAGGATTTACCAATCGACTTGTCAGTCAAGCTGTCTAACGATGTATATGCCATTAATTTAGGTGGTTGATTAAAATTTTATAGATCAATTAATAAACTTGTATTTTTAACTTTTGAACATTTTGTATGTTTTCACAAATTAATATTCGAAATTGATTTTGTATAAATGTTTTATGGAGATAGATTTTACAAGATGTATATTTATCTTAACTGTCTTTGCATATGTTTTACTCTTAATATCCTATATTGTCTTATAAACATTTGAACATTTTGAACATTTCAAATCATTGGGCATACCTTGACTTGATTGTATATATTGGACTTCACATGTCTTTCAGAGTCGCCATGGATTCCATGGAATCGTAATAAGGTCGCATTCACCCGCTTCGATAAAAAAAATCAAAGCCCAAGTTAATAGTCAAAGCCCCTTGGTATAATAAGAAGGGCACCTCAGGACCAAATTTTTGAAACGTGTTAATATGAGTATTAAACCACTTGATATAGTGAAATATACAATAAATAATCAAATCAAGAAGTACAAATTTTACAAAAAGGTGTTCCTATTATTGTTGCTAGCTGGCCTCATTGTGCTCATCTAGGCAGCTTGAATCCGGAGAGGAACACCTTTTGTCAAAAGTGAAACGTCGAAATACATATATGAGATACCAATTTTTAATAACATCATCATTAAGAACACATAGCTTTGTGTTTCTGAATTAAATTAAAATAATATTTTCAAATCGATTGGTAAAAATAAGACAATTATTGAAAAAGCTGTTCCTTGAATTCTTGTAGCTAGATCGCATTTTTCGAAAGTTTGTAGCTAGATCAATTTTGAAAAGAACACCTTATTTTAGGAACACCTCGTGGGATGCTCTTCTAATAACATACATTGAGGGCACTCAACGATTTATTTTTTCTTATATTCATCAAAATGTTTATTCTGAAGTTCCAAGCAAGGAATGCAGAAAAGCTATTGCAAGCAAATTTACAATCTCCTACCAGAATAAAGATTTCAAGAAATCAAATGTGTATGAGGTCATTCTTTCACAGATTCGTTAGCAGAGACTAAATTTAGATACAGCTGTATCGGTTGATATATTTACAAACATAATCCCACAGTAAAATAATCATTTCAAAAAAACAACTTTATTCTGTTCTGAAAAAGTTGCAAGCAAGGAAGAACTGCTACAAGAATAAACATTCACCCGAATAAATCGTTGAGTGCCCCTCATACATGTAGACTTTCTAGTAGTTTATCCCTATTTTTCACCCAAAAAGCACCCTAATCATGTCACAACTGACAGAATGTGTTTCCATTTTTTTATCAATGTATTTATTATGATTATATATAGCCATATCCTCTCATCATGCTTTTATCGATAAGAATAATGATCTCAAGAGAACATTAGGTTTCATTGTAACTAAGCCGTTGACACATTTCATGAGCAGCGTGTATTTACGAAAAACATATATTCCCACAATTTTGCTAATTTTTAAAATTCAATTTTAAAGAATAATGATTTTCTGAAATAACATTGAACGAATGAAAACCAGAAATGCTATCCTCTCGTATAAAGATCAATTTAATCTAGTTTTTATCTTACCTTACTCAAAAACATATTCTGAAGCTGAAAGATGTATCCTGTACTTTATATTAAAAAAACTGTTTCATGTATATCAGGATTACTTAACACATAAGCGCTTGCTGATTGTGGCGTATGTCTCAATATTTTCTATTTATTTCATTTTGTTTCCAAGTGAATTACTGAGATCAGGCTATATCCTTGTTGCTACAGTATATTATATGCCATCTGCAATATGCGTATAGAGCCTGGTCCCATGCCAATTGTTGTGGTTTTTGGGCTGTGAGTAAGTAAGAGAAGCTCATGAACTGCTCCTCATAAAATGTGCTTTCTCAATAAAGAAAACTTTAAAATTTGTAATTTGTGAATCCCTAAATTTGCGCATAAATAATGAAGATATTTGTTTTATCATATGTATATTTACAAGTGCCTAAAATATAATTCTATTTTGTTTATGTATGATATATATCTTAATCATACTCAAGATTTCGTTGTTACAGAAATGTGTTCACTTTCTGCCCCAGCCTGTCTGACAGAGAGGAAAAGCTCGTCTTGTGGGATGAATGATGCGCCGTCAGTTGTGTAGTTGTTATATGATTCAGCGTTGAAGATAAAAATAGCATTTTCCTTGGCATACTACTTTCGTTATCGAAACCAAAAGTATGATTCCGGCTTATTCATTCGATTTCGGCAAATGACTTCATCCTTCCATCATTGTCAAACGACCATCACAATTTCGGCTATCGGTTGCTATATATTTCTCAATATTTTTTTTACGGGTCCCAATTGTGCTCACATTTTCAGCTACTAATTTTTCACAAATAGTAGCAACACTTTTAATATTTATTGATTATTTTCTAGGGTGTGAAAAAATAAGATGTGGAACCATGTTTTCCATCAAAACATATAGATCTTGTTGCTTTGAGCAATTTTTTCCCAACAATTTGGTCTCTAAACAATAGTCGAGCATTTGATAAATTAAATTTATTTTCCTGTAAAATCAAATACAATAATGCCACACCTATTTAAAGAAGAAAGAGGACGATCTATCGGCATGCTTGCTGCTGGGGGGTTCCAAGATATAGGTCTCCAGACAATTTTAGTGTACAGAAGCTGTGATTTATCGCCTCGAAACGCGATTCCCACCTTATTGGACATCATTGTATAGATCGAGCAGTAGCCATCCAAGCGTTACGATCGACCACGCGTCAAGACGCCAGGGACCCATAATCCACGAATTTTTAG
This sequence comes from Hydroides elegans, assembly GCA_001703475.1. NCBI lineage: Eukaryota > Metazoa > Annelida > Polychaeta > Sabellida > Serpulidae > Hydroides > Hydroides elegans. Next base: position 65,294 of record LQRL01127671.1, read on the forward strand.
CCAAAGAGTCATCAACCGCCTCTACAAACACGGAATTTGGTCTTATTGGTCGGCTATCGAACAAGTCTATAACCGCCTCCGATGTCAAAATCATGTGTACTTGGAGAAGGGGAATCGTTGTGTTGATAGGATGTGACGCAATTGGTAATGAACGGTGTTAATCGACGAGTTGCGGTGTTAAGTCTTCCGTGCAGGCGGGTTTTATCGCGTTTGCAGGGGCACTAGCGAACGATCTTCGCGATCATGTTTTCGGCAAGTAGATAGAAAAAGCGGCAGTTTGGTTATAACCTAGGATGTAATATTGTATGACTGGCGATCTAAACTCGTGGTTATCAATGGGAACTTTGCTGCCACTATCTTTAAAGATACCATATCAAACACATAAATTGCCACGCATATGTTGCTTTATTCTCATACGTGAAAAAAAGTCGCCCTCATGTCGCGAATGTTTGTGTACGCTATCTTAAGGATACCAACATCCAGAGTCTACCCTGGTCAGCTTTTTTTAACGACAAATAACCCGATAGAAACTTCTTGAACTATCTAGATCGTCGCACACGATCCGGACACCATGCCCCAAAAACCGCGCTTCACTTAGACAGGTTCTTATCGAAGAGAGGCACGCTTTCCATAAGGAAATCATCAACCGATCGGAAATGTCGGTACCACGACGTATTCGCCAATATTGTGTGTGAAATGTAATTACAAAGCTGATTTTTTTTGTCTAGCCATAAACCGGTGTACCGATATACTCTTGACACCCACCCCAAACAAACAGGTTCATTATTTTACCCAAAAAAGAGACCAAAATGTTCGTCAAGATCTAGCACAAAAACTGTGGCTCTAAACAGCAGAAGGAAGGAATGTACAAAAAGAAGATGCGGAAACTTTTAATTTCAAACAGATATGAATGATTAGTTTGGAATTTTGTTTAAAGGTGAAATTTTCAACTTTTTAAAAAAAATATGACGCGCACAATTATAGAAGGGCACCCAAGGGCACATTTTTCAAAGCGTTGCTAAATCACCTTTAAACACCATTACACGTATGAACAACAACAAAACAATGGTTTTTGAAAATTCCTTTTTTCCAAGCCAGCTGGGCTGTTTTCTAGCCAGCTTGCGAAAATTCAAATGTTGAATACATCTTAATTATACCCCTCATATAATGTAAATAACAGTTTATTATACGATTGCACGCAGGTTTAATCGATTTTGAAATAATTATTATCAATATTTATAACGATAATGAGGTAATCATATAAAAAGGTGTTCTTCAATCTGCTGAAATCTCCAAGCTAGAATGAATTTCCTCAAAATTTCCAAGCCTGCTGGAATCTGGTGGGGAACACCTTTTTGGGGGAACAGCTCGTGAGGTACTCTTCAATTATGACGCAACAATCTGACAATTATGTGCAGCACCAATATATATAGGATCAGTTTACGTGCTAGACAATTAATTCATTGCTGAATTTATATAATGGTATATTAAACGAGCGACCATTTGATTTAGTGTATTGGTTAGTTTCAATTTTATCACCAATAAAATCAGATGGTATGTTCATTCCACACAAAATATGCTATTATATGAAATTCTTATAATTCCAATTGAATTAGGTTGTTTTATAAATTAACACTAATTTCATTCATTTTTTTATTTAAATGAATAAGTGAAAGATGCTCGATTTAGATATATTTTAAATTTAAGAATCACCCCATTACCTATCTTTTTAAATGTTAATTTGAAAATAAAACCAATCGAAACTTTTTGAATATAAAATAAATAATCAAATTTCGTAAAAATAATCTTATCTTGCTGATCTAGCTAGCTATAATCTAGAGAGGAAC